>OY720634.1:57659367-57839143 GCA_963169105.1 Ceriagrion tenellum
GAAATATTATATGTTTGCTCGGAGCAGTTTAACGAACTAACGAAGCGTGCAGCTGTTCTTTGTATTCCGTTAATTTTTTTGATTGAATTTTTATGGCCAGCGTCCTTTTTTTACGTCCATCTAGAAAGTTCATCAAAATACTCATAACTCCGACAAACTGCCCTTGTTCAATTTTAGCTAACGGTGAGTCAGCGTGTAGATCACTTTCGTACTGCTTTTGAAATATTAATTTTGACTTCATTAGTAGTCCTTGAAAATGGCATTATGTCTCATACAAATTACAATGAGCTTCTAATTGACAAATATATTGCTTCTTGTTTAGAAAGTTGGCGCTTGTTTTTGAGAAATTGCTGTCTTTTACATTTTACTGTAGAAAACTTTAAAGCAAGAACCCTTAGACTGTATTGGAAAATAAACTTCGTTGCTCATTTGTTCCTCGAACTGGCAATCCGAATTTCCCGATCACGTGCTTAATAGAAGCGATCTCAATAAAGGCAGAATAAAAGGTAGTGTCGTGTGAATTGTCCAAATTAAATTTGCAATTATGTTTAAATATTATTTAACCCGTTGTGGTCACACCTCCCATCCATAACATATTGGTCGCTCGGAGTCTTTATGACCCTACGGAGTATAACAGCTGTTATTTCTTCGTGACTCGAAATAAGACCTTGAAAATTTTAATGAATATACTAAAATATGTATTTTCTATGATGTCATTGTGAAGTTATGCTAATTTTTTTTAATATTATAACTTTACAATATAAATAGAATGCATGAAAAGCCACTTTTTTATCAAATCACCATAAACTTGTCAAATGTTATATATTTTATGAAATATTAGGATTACTCTCCAAAAATACTATCCTTTTAAATGATATTAGTTCAAATGCCAATGCCGAAAAAACATTATTATTGTGAATATTTAAGTGCTGAATTTAAAGCAAAATTTGAAAACAATAATGGGATTATGTTAGAGGCTATTTGGTAGTGTTCTCTGTTCACTACAGATGGGAGCATAAGTTCACTTTTGAGTAGTAGCGTCATAGCTATATTGCCGTGAACTAGGCCTGGGGTCTTTTCGATCCCGGGTGATCACTACTGATTAAGTGTTCCGACGTTAAGACACCTATCGGTTATCGGGGACTGCCAAATCTCTTACGACATGACGTCATCGAAGTTTGCAAAGGGCCGATACTTCGTGGCTTATGCGAATTTCACTAATTAAACTTATGATAAGTGTGCGTTAAAAAATTACGTGAAGTATTTTCTGATTGCCTGAAATAATTTTAAGAGATTCAATGTCAGTGGTTTGGTATTTTTCCTGAAAATATTTAATTGAAATAAGAAAAGTACAACAACGAAATTGGAGCATTGGAGATTTCGTGATACTATTGTTGTTATTTAGCCACGAATATCTAAATAATTTGATGTCAAACTTAGTTGATTTGTCAATTTTTTCAAGAGGATGAAGTTTTATGTGCCGTATGAATGAAAAAATTAAACACAAATAACATCTAAAATATTTCTAGTTGTGGTCCATATAAATATTTTTCAACGGCGACGTTTCGCAGATTTATTGGCATTTTCAGGGTACCGAAATCAGTAAAATTGAACTATCAAGCAAAATAAATATCTGCCGGCGTTTCTGTTTGACGGCACAATTTTACTATAGTAATTTCCTGAAAATGCAAAAAAAATTGCTAAACTTCGGCTTTGAGAAATACATTTTCAACGCTCAACTTCAATTTTCTCTCTACAACTCAAGATTCTTGCTGTTATATGTTAAATTGCTCGAGAAAGTCAACGAAAAAATGATCATAATAAAATAAAAGTTGTCGGGGATTGTTAATTTTCATTCCCCCTTCATAAGGTAGATCTTCTTCAAAATCTCCTTTGGGTGCCATTCAAGGAAGCTACGTGCGATTGCCAACACACGGCCCTCCTCTCTCCTGCAGTAAAGATAATGTAATTTATGAGTCCCTTTAAACATTCTAAGCTTACAAAATATGTTGGAATTTTTGTTTATTAGATTCATTGCCAGACGCCATACTTGCTCAAGAACAACCTTGGAAATTTTGAAAAATATTTATAAATGAAAAGTATGTGAAGTAACTTGATCTATCCCGCAGACATTTCTACCAGGCAAATGGACTCCTCCTCTTGTTTCATTCATTTCCCCTTCGAGAAAGGAGTATAAATCTTCGTCTCGACACATGATTTACTCCTCGGTATATCTTCCTCTATCAACTCAACGTAATCTGACCTTTTGACCTATGCCAAAGTCAAGAATGTGACTTTCGCTCCTTGCCTCCCCCACCACGATTCTACCTTTATTCCTCATCCCACCGGTATTGCTCTGCCCTTCCTCGCTATTCTCTCTGTTACCGACTTCCATGACTATTGAGGTAAGCAAAGACTCATTGGTATATGTTCATATTAATCAAACGAGCCAACGCTGGGGCGCATTTTTCTACCTTCTCCACTTTAAAAAATATTCTAACTCAATGTATTGTGGATATTAGAATTCGCAAGAACTGTTTATTTCTTCGCCAACTAGGGTTTTGTTTTCTCGCTTATGTGTATTAGACTGGAAGAAATTAAAACGGCAATCGCCTTTTTACGCAAGTTTTAATAACGATATGACTTATTTCCATTCACAGAGTCATCATCAGGTACTGGACATCAGGTTTGAGTACCTGAAGATGACGCTACAAGTAAACATATATTACTTCACAGCTTTTATAGAGATTAAGGTGGGAGTCCATAGAGACTCGGAGGCTACGCGCTAGGCTTATCCTGCTTGAGGAATTCAGAACTGGTGTGTTTCAGAGCGACACAGGATGTTATCATGACGCCTCACTACAACTCTAGACCTGACAGAAGCGATAAAATAAGAGAGATGCATTGCCAAACAGATTGGTACAAAAACTCATTCTTTCGGCGCACAATAAGCGGCAACAATAAAAGCTGAGTTCTGAGCTCCACTAAGTATGCTTACATAATTCACGTCAGCATTTCATTTCCCAAAACCTTACCTCTTTATATGGCTAGTGTCCTAACACCCCTTGCCACATGTCCATGTGGCGGGTCCCAAGGTAGTATGTAGTTGTTGATGATGACTCTGTGGTTTGAAACGCGTCTTATCGTATGTAAAATTCGTGGAAAAGAGCAACTAATGTTATAATTGAAACGTATTTCCATTGCATTACGCCTGAATTTTTTATAATTATTAGAACTGGAAGTACCAGCCAAATGAGACAAATATGACTTTGTTGATTATCATTACAGGTATTAATTTTTTTGCTTTTATTCCTCCTTCGAAAGATGGGTTTGCTACTGAAGGCTCTAGGTTCTATTTGATGGAATATATTTTCAATATTTTGCCTGAAAATTTCCATGATAACAATATTTGTATTCAAAATTTTCACTGGTAACAGTATGCTTACGGAAACTATGTGCCTCCTTTCCCGTATTTGGTGCGGCTTTGAGCTAGGGTTTAGCGTAAGCTGTGCCCTTAGTTTACAAAATTAGCCCTCTGATTTATATTTTTGGGTGTGAGGTATTCAGAAGCAACGATCATCTGCGGAAACTCGTGATATGAGTAATTCAGCTGATGGCATTTAAATAAATTGTGGCAGTTTACATTTTTGAAAAATCCCCTCGCTCTTTTCAAATTATACGTTTTATTCCGTCCACTTGTTTACCCCTCACTTTCATTGGTATTAGCATATGCAGTTGTTCGTATTTCCTCGACAAATTACGTTATTCTCTCTTCTCAAGAACAATCGATCTTATTCGTATTCCTTCTCGTTCATAATTCGTGCTCCCATTCTTTTCTGAACTTAGGTATACTCGTTTACAACCCTTATATGATGCCAATTATGCCAAAGGGGTATAATTCTGTTCACATCTAAATACTGGCTATCTGCACCGTATTTTGTTCTAGTCGGAGTTCGGCTAAAATTCTTAGTTATTCGATCATACGTATCATAAGGTATTTTTAAAAGTAAAATTGAAATGATTCTTCTTCTGATCTGTGACAGTCACTGTGATGAATCATAAGTTAAGAAGGTACATGTGTCAATAATATCCGCTTTTGATTTATATCTAAAGAGAAAATAGAGAATGCAACACAGCTGATGGAAGGGCGAGGTTGGATGCCTCTGGTGCTCAGACGCCGCACGCTAGGTTTGAATTTGCTGATAATTTCAGATCGGATAAGTCTCAGTATAGCAAGGAGGGTTTATCTTTGACCACGCGCTACATCTCTAATACTGCAAGGAGCGAAAGAATAAAATATATACACCTCCAAGCTGAAAAAGAAAAAACTTCTGCCTTTCTACAAAAATATAGAATAGAATAGACTTTGTTTTATTATGCTCTGGATTTCCTCATGAGAACAAAAATGAAAATACTTATCAAATTCTGCTTATAACGAAAAGAAGAACAAAAAATATACCTGGTCTGGTCAAAAAACATCTCACAGTGTTGAAAAACAAAACTGTCTCAACCACAGATTATAAACACAATATACAAAATGGAAAATATAATATCAATCAGAAAGAGATAAGAAACAAACAATCATTTCTCAGATCGTTATGCAAAACTTATAATTCTATAATAGGATACAAATTTTAGTTTTTTACATATATGCTCATTTAGTAATAATTTGATAGTTTTACTTTAATAATAGACAGAGAGGGAGAATTTTTTATAGACAATGGCCAGGAATTCCAGAAATTAGAACCAGATATGAGAAAAGATTTTAGGTGTTTGTCCAAGGTAATGGGCGTAAGAGGTATGAGGGGATAGTTCTAGTGGTTCTAAAAACTACTCTAAAAGAAGAGTGACTGCAGGAAACAATGTGACTATTACATAAGACATACCGTTAGCATGTAATTCACTTTTGTCTTCTCCCCCTTCCCTATCCTTATTCCCCTTTGATGGCTAGTGTCCTAACGACCTCTGCCACACGCCTTCTGCGGCGGTTCGTGGGGAATTATGTAGATGTAGAGATTTCAGGTGCATAATTTAGTTCGCTACCTCCCTAAACCTTCTCTTTCAATACTCGAAGAAGCAAAGTGAAATTTAACTCGCCTACTTTTTACCCTAAACTTATAAAATGCTCTCACTGAATATGATCTTTAGGGTCACCTTTAAGGATCAGATTCTGATCGTGTAACGGTTATCGTTTACGCCCCGCACTTTTCTTCCTCGGCATCCTTAATCTCCTCCTCGGATCTTGGTCACGCTTGTGCCCCGTCCGATTCCTTACACCCACCTGTCGCTAGGTGGCCCACGCCTATACGTATGCACCTCCGACCCGGCACACGGCCACTCTCCTCCCATTTTATCTCGACGGCTGTTGTGAGCCGTTGCGTCGTGAACACCCACTGCACACTTCCCCATTTCGACGGCCGCGGACACCCAATTATTCCCTTCTCCAAACCGCGACCGTCCCAGCTAAACGCCCGCGTGATAGTCGAGATGGACGTGGTCCCCCGCGGCCCATTGTCGTGTCGTGTGCCGCTCGATCCCCGTCGGAGAATGGGTCGAATGCGGAAAATTCAATTCCTCGACGGTTTTTCCCGCCCGAGACGAATCGTGCATAACTGAAGTACAGCGGTGTAGCGCCATAGAGGGTCATTATTTAGAATACCCTCTTGCATCATATCAAGGGTTGGTCACAAATCAGTCAATTTTTAGAAGTTTCGGAATTAAAATGTTCCATCGTCAGAACAAATAAAACACAGTACTCGCACCTCGTGAAACTTAAGTATTTGTTTAATTTAACTTTACATGAGAGTAGTTGCTCTCACGTCAGGAAATCTTCACTGTTATTATCAGTTGAGTTTGAGAGGGATTGAATATTGCAAAAGGGATTGTTTTATAAGTGGAATGTCGAATAAAACTCTTCATGGTCCGAAATGTTATGGGCCACAACCATTTCACCAACGTGTCACAAGGAGATAAATGATATTCCGTAACGTATAACATGTGCTAACAATAATAACCCACTATAATAACTAATTATAACCCAATATGAATTTTGCGATCACAGTAAGAATAATTTTTGATGCCAAATCTGAAGTTAAGTATTGTATTTTACATCCACCTAAATTGTTTTCATGATGAAGGCGATGCCGAGTCGAACGTCGCGTCGTAAAATATGGGAAACTTGAACCTTAGAAGAATTTGTACACACAGACAAAGTAGTTTTGGTAGTGACTAATTTCTAATATGAAATGTGCCTACCGATATTTATTTCAGCTGATCTGAACTGGTCGGTTTTAGTCTAGCATCCAAATCTGAGGGTCATCTTACTGAAGTACAAATCATTCTATAGATCCAAGGGTTATGTTTTTAATTTTGCGCAGTCGTAAGAGTATAAAATTTTGCGGGTACATTATTATTAGAAATTGGTAAAAGCCGTGAAAATTTGGGTATGTCAAACATTATAAAATGAATTCCCCTGCCTACTATCTGGGTACAATGACGTGCCCTGGAACTTTTCAATATGGTGTTCCACAAGTCTAAGTCTGTTTTCTACTTATCGACCCATTTTTAATTAGTAGTCTTGTTTTATATTGATCAGTAAAGCGGCTTCACATACTATAATGCATTTAGTTGATATTCTATCAGCCTGTGTAATCGGGGTAGAATATTTGGTCTGTCTAATGAATCTATATATTTGATTTCCGAATAGCTCTCTGATTATACCTCTTTATCTCGATAAAATATCTACTTTGAGATAATAATTTTTGTGAAGTTATCACCAGGTAGTACATTTTGCAAAATTTCGAAATTAAGTGGCTAGTATCAAGTCAAGAAATTTAACAGGTTACACCTTCCGGTACAACTACATGGGCCAACGTTGAGCGATAATGATCAATTCTTCGAAACAAGGTACGTCTTCAGGGTCAAAGTGACATTCACTATAGGTATTTGGCCTTTATTCGTTGCTCTAAAAAGTCAATCACCGTTGGTTATGCTAATTGGTTTCATGAACGATGTTTCAAAATAATTACTTTTATTAAAATAATGCAATGAATTAATAATGAATAGTCCATAACCCGTGATTGTTAATTTTGGTCAACGATACCCCGTTGTCACCTCATCCTCCTCCTACTATCCACACACGAATTGGCGTTTGTATCGTAAAGTTATGCTGATAAACAGATTTAATGTAGCGGCAAATAAGGTTTGCCTGATAAACCTGCCCTTGAAAGATAATTGTTATCATGTCGTTTTTTTCTATAGCCCTATTTTAGGACCATGTTTATTTCCTATAAAAAGTCTCTCCCAAATACATTCTTCCTCTCGTTATGTCTAAAATTTCAATTCTTCTCGTTTTTACTTCCGTGCTTACCAGAGTTGTCAGTCTCGCGCTACATGGTTTTCTCTCCTCTGATTACAATCTCAATCCACATGTGATTACTCCGCATCTCCGTCTCCAGTTCCCTGTCCTCTCAACCACATGTTGTACTTTCTTGTTCGTCTTCTTTGCGTCTCAGTTCACTCTCTATGTTTGTTGATTCATCCGTACAACTTAAGCTTTTATAAGATGATAAACTTGTTTTCTAAGGCTCGAGTTCCAGAACTTTTTGAAGCGTATTATTAATTTGGTAGCCGTAGAAGTCATCATGGAAATGATGAACTGCAAGTTTCTCTATTTAAGAAAATAAGATATAATATGTGATTCCCGGGTAATGCAAAATTGAAGACTTTGGAATTAGGTTTTCATCGGCCGCGGTTGCCGAAAATCTTCTCTACTTCCGGGATTCGAACTTTCTTTAATATGGATAGGAAGCCAGTGCCTTATCCTTTGCACTAACTCGGTTCTCTAATTCAATTTATGTAATATATTTTCGATAGCCGTTTCTAAGGTTGAAAGGTTTTATTTTTGCCCGTTATATTTCTGAGTAAGCAGTTTTACACTTGGCACCATAGTTGCAACGTTGCTATATGCCCTCGTTAACTATTAATGGCAACTAACGATCAATTCGTCTATGTATCTTCTGTAACTATACGTAGAAAATAAATGAAAATCATTTTCAAAAAAGTTCAAGGTAATGTTTGTATAGGAATTTTTGCTAAGGAAAAGAATATTCACCTCAAATAGTAAGATGGACATTGACGTGATGATGAAGATATCCGAGCAATCTGGATGGATGCCAAAGCAGAACGTCCTCGTGAGAATCGTAACGGTTTGCTTAGCTTGTTGATTCAACTTAATCGACAATCAAAGCTTACGAATCCAGTATTTCTTGGAGATCGCAGGTGCGAGAAGGTTGGAGTCCAACTTCTCTCAGTCACATCAGATATCGGATGTCTATCCTCTCTCCCAGCATCCCCTCCCCAGTGACGGTAGAAATTCTGCTCGTTGGCGGTATTTCACTGTCGATGGAAATAAAAACTTTGTCCTTACAGTCGACTTGATTAGCTGCCAATGGGTGCAGAGAAAGACCCAGAAATTGAGAGCGTGTGAAGGAAAGAGAGTCTTGTCTAGTCTTGTCATTTTGACTTTTGAAACCAGGTGCAGATTTGGCTGCATTGCTTCGTGGATAAATAAATTATTTTGGCATGTTGTTGCTCTGTCAAGTTTTTGTAGCAAGAAATTAACTCGCGATGATACGATATTGTGCTTAAATTTGATGTTTTCATTTGAACTAATGCTTTAAAATCAATCATAAGTATCAAATAAAATACTTTATGTGAGGCTAACTGAAATTGTGAGCAAAAACCGGTTTTATATAACAAGTATTCATGAATTTAAAATGTAAAAACTCCACACGTGTTAAGGCTAAAAGTATCATTCTCACCGGTTAATAATTGTTATGCTTCCGTGATTGGGAGAATGTTTCCTTTGGTGTAAAACGTCTGTTTAGTTTTTCCCTAGAGCTTTATGGCAATTCTACCAAATATCGAAAATTTCAAAGGTAGGAAAGTAAAATTTGGAACATTAACATACCTATCAACCTGACGCGTATTATGGCTTAGAGCATAGTATAATGTCAAATCCTGGTGAAACAATTATTGATTTTCAGTCGTTTGTTGTCAAAAATGTTGGCATTGTTATATTCCCTTTTTCTATTTTTATTCACCTCTCAAATACATGATAAGAAATATATTCCTGATGTCTCTTTTGTGATCGATGTATTGTTATAACCATCAAAGACATATCTAACTCCTTAATGCTTAACTCTGAATTTTTACTAGCTTACTTTACTCTCTAGTATCGCTCACCTTGGATTTGGATTAACACTTTGTGTGCTATGGACTTAATGGTACGTCCTCCTATATTTTATACGTGACGTCTGGGTGGGATGTTCGTGGTATATCATTAATGAACGGCAGCTTGACGAAATGGTACGGCTTCAGTCTTTGTGTTAGGCATATATATGACCACAAAGTGACAAAAGAAATGATGACAGTAAAAAAAGTTAATTCTCCTAGATTTAAAAGTCTTCTTTCACAATCCAGGTGAGTGAAATCCTCAGTTCTTCTTAAGGCCGCTTTACACGGTACATTTTATTGTACAAACGAATGTACGAATTCCTTCATGAAGGAAATTGTTCCGTGTAAAGCGGCAAATTGTATGATTGTCTGAATGACTTAACGGGAAATAGAACCTGCTCTAATTCCATTCAGTTTCTTGTACATTCTATGATACATTCGTTTGTATGATAAAATGTACCATGTAAAGCGTCCTTTAGAGGGACTTGAATTTAAAGCCCAGACTCAAAGTGTTAATGTTTCATATCACTTAAGGTATTTTGTTAAGCAGTGTTCTTATTGTTGGGAGGTATCTTCTTGAAATCTAATGAGTACAAGTATCCTTTACACTCCACTGGTTTATTCACAGATGAATATTTTGCACAATCCGCATTTCGATGACTGGCATCATAGTGAGTGAGTGGTCAGTGGGCACCTGAAGATGATGCCGGGCATTGAAATCCGGATTGTGCAGTAAATTAATCTGTGAACTGACCAGTGAAGTGTAATTTTTTTTTACAAATTAGCATCAAACTCCACAAAGTTGAAACGAGTTTTATTTCATTTATTTATTGAAATCTGATTAACATTATTTTTTGGCGGTTGCCATGTTTTAATCTGCCGAGGTTGCCGCTTTTATTCAGACATGTGATATTTAATTTTCATGGTTGCGATAAAAAGCCTTGGCTTTGGAGAAGTAGTGTTACTGAATGCTCGTAAAGTGTTGCGTTTTACCGGATCGTACTTGATTACCTTCCAGTTAGATACATGGTTTTATGTCGGCACGACTATGTTTTTCCGCACACGATGAGACAAAAAAGCATGACATTACATAGTGTTAGGTCGGTTGTTTGTCCTTCTTACTTTCCATTGTGATCCATCTAGAAGATCATTGAATTTATGCTTGACTCTTCTAGTATCGGATAGATAGCTGGCTTGCTGCCAAGGTGCAACCCCATCCCTCTGTTGTCTTATTTTAGTGGTGGAGTTAGTTATATACTAGGTATTGAGTCCTGAGTGCTATAAAATTAGACGCGTAATTTAACATGGAGAAACCCTTTCATTTCTTAACTTCAGGATGGTGGGAAGGTATTTTTGATTGAAATACTGATTGCGATTGCTAACGTTGATTTGATACGCCTATGATACAAATTTCGCTCACATCACAGTCGCGTGCATATTGTCTCACTACTGTTTTCCTCTCCTATAATTATTTTCTGTAGCTACAGTTGCAATATTGCCGTGGTGATTTCACCACGAAGAATCGAGAATCGGCGCTGGCAAATACATAATTAAATCTGGACGGAAAAAGTTTTAACAACCGAGAGGTGATTAACTTTCCTTCTAGAGGGAGTGTTCTCACGCACCTGCTCTATGCATGTATTTTACCATTTTTGCCGACATTTCAATTTTTGAGGTCATGATAACTTGCTGACAGGCCGGAGTTTTGCTTAGGCTGTGAAGGCATTCATTAGCAAGTTCACCGGCGTGCCGTTTCATTTCGTTACGAGCGACGATAGCCTCCGTCTCACGTCCAGCGTATCCTGCAATCCGTCGCCCCCGCGCTCTCGGCTTGTGCGGCGCGGAAAAATTATCAATATTTTTTCGCTGATCGAATTGACGCCCCAGGGTCTTTTGGGGAAAAAAGGTATTGCGGATTGCGCAAGTGTTCCTTATGACGTGCGCATACTCAAGAATGAGATCAGCGTCGCTCCTCGGTGGAGATTACCGGCTGCTTGGATCGTGGCGGAAAAAGATCTGGGCGCTGTCCATCGTCGAGTGGGTGGCAAAATGATTCGGATGGGAATTGGGGGGGGGGGGCCGACAACTTGGTCATTTCTATATTTATTAAATATGGTCGGATTGGTAATGATTAGGAGATCGTAATAGATTGGTGACTTATACACTGCCCTCCCCTCCCTAGTGCCCGGGTTCGAGCCTCGGAAGTGGCGTAAACTTTCAGTTATCCCAAGTTGCTGCGTAGAGAGTAATTCATGTAAAGCAATCCGATCCCTGTCTTACTTATTTTCTCATTATTTATTTATTTTTCACTTTTTAGCTATCTATAAAGTACCCTTTTATTATTATTTTATGTGTATTTCATGCAGTGTTTTTCGTTGATGTTACATTAACTTCATATATCTGTAGGTTTTCGCAGGCTTTCCACACTCCCTTTCATGTGTGGGTATTTTTCTGCTGTGGGTTTTTTCGTCAAGGATATCACCTCCTTACTTCCTGCCGTTATTCCCACAAATTTAAATATCTTTCTTTACACTTATTTGATATATTTTTCTGAAGCGATATTAGATAGAATACGGGATTACCTTAGTCTTAATCTCGCTTCTATAATGACGCATTATTACTATTATATGCTCAAGGAGGTGTAGGTAAATGTTATATCTCCGATATGTTCGGCCAGGTAGCAAGAGTTCTACCTCTCCATGCCGAGGGTTCGGTGTGGTGTCTCGGCAGTTGTGGAGCTATCTCAATGTACTCCGATTAGCATTCGGGTGCTTGTCGGGAACATCTAGAGACGCGTTCTATCCGTCGAGTCGGAGGTAAAGTTGTAGTTCCCGTGAATTCTTACAAATTCTCGTAAAAATTATGCTAATTACAACGCCAGGTTTTTTTCACTGTATCCCTCCATGAAATACTTCCTTAACGGTCGGATCTAAAAGTCTTATGCTTTCAGAAATGGCCAAAGTTTTTGGTCAATATCCTAAATAACCAACCAAACATGTTAATGACGAGAGAAATATCCGGAGCAAAGTGACTCTTAGATGGATTATTTTGTGTATAGTGAGCATAAGGCAGAAGTGGCAACGGTCTCAACGACTGTTGACCGTTGAATTAATTTCATAACCTGGCTATGGTTATGAAATATTCAGAAATGATCTTTTCTAGGTTATTTTTTTCATGATAGGAAATGCTCCTTGCAGAAGTATTTTTAATTTCCATCATACCAAGTATTACCTCATTACTCTCGACACTCGAACTCATTCCCCCAGGCTGGGAAGTCAGCTAGAAGTTACAGCCTACGCATTGATACGGTCTCTTGGGAGGGCGGAGAGGGAAGATAATGTAGGGCAGGCGATGGCTGCTGGGAAGGAATGGAAGGATCTAGCGGGAAGGGCGCTCTCTTGTTCCGCCGAGACCGGTGTCTGCCTCAGGGGACAGAAGTTACATAACGTTTCTGACTTGCCCCACGCATTGGTTGTGCCGATTCCTACGGGCATAGGATTGGCGTGTCGTTCGATGATGGACAGATACTGCCGGTTTCGCGGAGCTACCAGACGCTACTGCGATGGTGGAGGTCACTAATGCTGACGTGCAGGCTCTAGAAGCGTCTTGATAGCGCATGCATGCCGATTTCTTGACTCTCCATGTGGATTAGCAAGGAAATTCCCTAAAGTTCGGTGGAAAAATGTTTAAAAGAAAACGAAATTGGATTTTCCTAGGCGTTCCTCATTCTTCAGTTATGATGTGTTGAAAATGCCATTAAATCGGAAACCATCACTTTTCGTTTCCTGTCTCTCGGTATTCCATTTAATAAATTAATTATTATAAGCTATCGCTGGCTTGTCTTGCATGTGCGTAAATAATGCAAATTTATTTTCAAATCCTTTTATCCTCGGTGGAAATAATTGAGCTCAGTAATATATATTATTAAGAGTATTTTGGCGGCGGGAATGGTTATGAAGTATTCAGATATCTTTTCTAGGTCGTTATTTTTATGAAAGTTTGGTGTCCTCTAAGGAAGAGTGATCGGCCCTCTTTTATCCATTATTTATATTAATGAACTAAGTTCTAGAGTTAGAAGCAAATTAAGATTATTTGCAGACGATACAGTTATCTACCGTGAAATAAGCGAAGACGCGGACCTTGAAGCTTTGTCAGCGGACCTTAACAACGTTCATTCTTGGTTCCAGGAGTGAGGGTTAGAATTAAATATAAGCAAATACACCACAGTTTACTTCCTGCGAAAGTCATCACAAAATTGCCATACCTATACTGTGGGTGGAGTAAACATAAAATCTTCAAACTCAGTAAAATATCTTGGAATTACCTTAACTTCAGATACATCGTGGAGGACACACATACGAAACATATACGGCACAGCATTAAAGTAACTAGGTTTTGTTAAGTGTATAATAGGAAGTTCCTCGGATGAAAAAGTAAGAGAGTACTTTGCTCTGGTTAGGCCACACCTCGAATACGCCGCGAGCATTTGGGACCCTGATCTTAAAGATTTAACCAAAAAAGTTAATTATATACAAAGGAAAGCAGTGCGCTTCGTTAAAACTGCTCCGGGCGTACATAGTGTCCCACAACTTTTAGAGGGAATAAGGTGGGAGCCCCTAGAGACTCGGAAGCTACACGCTAGGCCTAGGTTGCTTGAGAAATCCAGAACTGATATTTTTCAGAGCGACACAAGGAATATTATTATGACTCCTCACTACAAATCTAGGTCTGGCAGATGCGATAAAATCAGAGAGATACATATCCGAATAAATAGGTACAAATATTTGTTCTTTCCGCGCACAATAAGCGATCACAATAAAATCTGAGCTCCACTAAATACACTTCTATAATACATGTCACCATTTCCTCTCTCAAAAACGTACATCTCTACACGGCTGGTGACCTAGCACCCCCTGCCACATGCCCAAGTGGCGGCTCGCAGGGGAATATGTAGATGTAGAAGTGTTCCTTGCTGAAATATTTTTAATTCAGCGCTGAACTTCTCTATTCATGGTTGAATTACTTGTGGCAGTGGGAATATTCACCTAAAAAATCAACAATTGGCAATATCTTGAAATGGTCCACGTCATTATGCCTCTATCATTTATAATAAATTACCAACCAATGTAACATCTAAATCTACTGTGAATGCTTTTAAAATGAACACCTCTTGCTACAGAACAACTATTATTGTGTGAATGAGTTCCTATGTGACAACGTGCAATAAGATAAAATTATGTAAGTGGTGAATGTGTATGTACAATTGTACTTACTATACTACTGTACTATATCTTTATTACCTTGACAATTTTCTGTGGCGTATGACCAACAGGACAATAAAGTATATAATAATAATTATTATTATTTCTGTCGTACAAAGTAAACACGTAATGAACTGTTGTTTATCTTACCCACAGTTTCGAACCCCAATTTCTTTTATCTTATGAATATAACACGCTTCAGTATGCTCGAGGTCAAATGCATTAAAGTCTGCCTCCCATGAAAAACACGAGGTATACAAATTATGAAATAAAAACATGTGGATTGTGAAAATATGAATATATTGTACAGGTTCAGGTGTGTTATGGTGGATTCGTTTCTAAATAAAAACACAAATTATGTAATTATGAAAATATGAGTTTTTGGAAATGGAATGCTGAATAGCCCTTGGGTAACAAATGGTCCCTTTCAGTGTTGTATTGTTACCGTAATATATACTCATTTATGATGATCAAACGTGGCAATTTCCCATGCTAGAACTTTTATATCTGTTCCATTTTATTCCGTGAATTACCAGTCGCGAATGCGGTAATTATGGCTGTTGGCGTACTGACTTTCCACCTGGAAGATATGGGATAGAATCTCGGCAGTGATAGATTTTTAAATGGAATTCCAATTCTTCAAAAAGACGATTTTAATTGCAACACCCTAAAATAAGTTCTTAACATAAAAATTTATATCAAACGAAATCTGAGATGTCCTGAGATAAATATAAAATCATTATCTTAGATATATTTTATTTTATAACCTGATTGTTATAGCCAAATTAATAAGTTTTGCTTCAAGTTATTAAAGACTAATTGGATAATCCGATAACGCAGTTTTTTGTTTTTAGAATTCAATTTCGAATCTCATAATTTACATTTTTTATGATTCCCATCACGTTCATGATCCACGACCCCCGCCCAGCTAAACTTGTGTATTCTTATTTATCTTTTATCATCTTTCGAATGGAGCAGAACCGCTAGCGTTTTATCGAAGGCTATATTACATTAACAAATAGAATTTTATGCATGAATGTCATCGCTGGTAATGTAAATTCTGGAATTATGTTAAGATGCTTGGCATATCAACCGTATGTCTCTCTGAAAACCAATAAAAATTTGACGAGTATGGTGTTAAACTGCTTCTGATTACTAGATGAACGAGCTTATACTCATTTTAACGTAAAATTTTGCCGAAGCTACAACTAACTTATAATTGTCCCGAAAACTCATTGATTTGTTTCAGTACGCCTATTCAAAATTTGCTTAGAGGGAAATGGCCTTTACTCTGATTCCTATTCTCCGCGAGCTTTCCCCTTTTGTCTGTCTTGAAGCTAGGAGAAACAAATGGCCTAATTTGCATTCCCTAGTTGACGTTATACCTGTTGTATTTTATCTGATAACGTGTGTGCGGTGATATAATGGATCTCAACCGAACAGGAGTGGAAAAGTGGATAGTCTTGTAGTCTTCCTCTTCCTTCTCAAAACTTCTTATACGGGCCTCCATTATTTTTCATATTTTCTCTCCAAAGCAGAGCAGATATCGTCGAGAAATGTTCGTGTTCCATTCTGTAGGTTGAGAATCCCTAATGGGGCAATAGAAATCAGTAACTGGGTCTCTCTATCACAACTACATAAGGCTACCAAGAAGCTGAAACATTTTATAATGCCTTACATAATTATTTCCTGTGCTCAAAGTCTCATTTCACAGTGCTTAATTATTATTATCCCTGATGGTTATTCCTTTTTCAAATAACCTGTCAAAGTAGGAACGACATGCGCTGTGTAAAATGACCATCACGTCCTAATAACTTGAATTCTGAACAAGTTCAGCTGTTAAAAGCTCTTCTAGGAAATATAACCTATGGAACAGATAGAAATGGTACCTTATTGTATCCTTTGGTCTTCAAAATATTCTGCGATGCGAAGATGACGACTTTTTAAAAAATATTTTCCCTAAAGAAGTAATACCTGGGTGCTTCTTAAATCAACTGGGCTAAATCGTGCGTTTTTTCTGCATAAATACTGTGTTTAGTAAGACTATCTCTAAATATATCCATTTTGAATGAAAATAATCAAACTCATACGAAATATTACTGAATAGATTATTCTAAACATCTGAGCAAGTTGGAAAAATTATGCTGTTGCTCATCAGTTCAAGTATCTTTCCTTATTTTTTATTGTGGCTAAGATATTGCCGTTAATACCTTGTTACACCATTCACACAGAAGTTAACTTTTACAAAGAAGTCCACGCAAATCCCATTTTTGCATAAAATATTCAGGTACCTGATTTCACTGATATTATTAGTGTTTTCTTGATACAATATAATTCATTTTAAAATCTTATTTTGATAATTGAGGACGTATGGCCGTGACCAGTGGGTCATTTTTTTCACCCTAGAGCTTAGGGACTGTTTTCTGGAAGTGTATACCATGTTTGGTTTACGGTATCCATTGCTGACACCCAAAGGGTAGACGAGGAGTATTGAGATGACGGATGTACCCACGCTTTGACCAGAATTGGTCCGAATTGACTCTCCATGGGTCCGGTGGTCCTTGACTCGATGACGTACTCCGGCAGACCGCACGGCGTCTACCCGAAAAAGAGAGTGGGGGATACCTAATCCCAAGTTTTTGGGCAACGGCCTCCTCCGGTTCTCAATAGATGTGCGGTAAGTTTTCGCAAAAATGAGACTGACGGGGACTCGTCTTACGTTGTTGGGGGTACCCAACATATACGAGTACTGCGGGCGGAGTAGGCGGTGGCCCATTGATGTCATTTTGTCGTCAGTCCGCCTCTTAGTGTCGGCCTCGCAGGGGTTGTGGTTCGCTAACCTTCCCTTCCCATTTTCTTTTCCCACTACTTCCCACTAGGGTATAAGCGAAGGCTTGCAGACCTGGTGGGGGTTTTTAGACCTTGCGGGAAGACCCGAATCACCTGCTGACTCCCAGTTTTGAACCGAAGAAGGTGATCATAAAAGGAATCCAGAAAAAACAACAATTTTGCTTCCGCTTTCTCGCACGTACTCTACTGTCTTCTTCTCCTTGCATCGTTTACGTTCTACTATCATCACTTCCGTCGCTTCCGGCAGGAATCCCTGTTATTATGACTTAATCTCCCTCTTACCTTTCCTTGTTAATAATTACATTATTATCACTGTAACGCCATCTTCCTATTTCAAGCTCCTTCCTCCATTGCATATCTGCTTGGATGCTGCGGGTACTTTTATTTCTTTTGGATTCTTTGGACATAGCACTCATATCCATTACACACTTGCTCCTCATGCATTCAGAATGACTCTGTCGTCGTCAAATCGTCATTTTCCTGGAGGGCCCAGATGACTCATATGTCATTCTGCAAAAAATAGATTTTATTTTATTAATTTACAGTGAAAGTTTCTGTTATACCATCATACCGTAGGTTTTCAGACCGAATCTGAGGCGGAAAAAAATTGTCAAATTGGCTCAACTATGACTCGTTGCCAATTGTTAACGTGCGAGAACTATTCCATTTCGTGATTTAATTTAACTTTATTTCAGCCCTCTGTGCGGAATCCTGCAGTTTTGCTACTACAAGACCTAAAATACGAGGAATTTAGATACCCCATTCACTATAATGGCTCAATTTTCACTCCAATTGAAGAGCGCATGTAAAATGATTATTTAAAATCGCCATCGCGTGATAGAGTCGAAATCCATATAGATGTAGGCGTTTGATGACACCGGAGTCCTGCGCGGTGGGGGAAAAAGATATCTTTACATAGGCTGATTTCCACGCAGCGTGGGCCAATTTGCAGTGTATATTTTATAAACACAAGCGAGGAATACCGCGGGAAACCAAGCATCTAGCGTAATGACGCCGGCTTTTGGTAGGACTCGGATCGGACAGAAGTTTCAGTGACTACCACGTAAGCGGCGCATATTTAAGAGTACAAGGTGAATAAAAATATAACCTACGGGTTTCTAAGCTACGGAAGAGAATTATTACATCAACATCTACTTATTACCCTGAAAGCCGCCACAAGAGTGTTTGGTAAGGGGTGACTTATCACCAACATGAAATATAGTGAAGAAACTTACTTTCACCAACAAACACCCCACTATCGACATACTACAAATCCTTCTAAAACTGCTAAAAATATCTCAAATGTATCTATATAAATGTGAGACAAGATTCATGCAGGGAATATGCAAAACATGGTGTTAGTACCACTTGGCAGATTTAGAAACATACATTTGGGGACATATGAATAAATCTGTCACACTACATCTCAACATACCTCTTTCAAAGTCTATATTACTGGTTAGTATTTTAAATTAGACAGATAAATAGCACTACAAGGAACTTAATCATTCAAGGGATATATCATGCCGAAAATCACATTTGAGGTCGGTAACTAATAATGATGTAAAGATATTTAGCACAAGTACAAAGACCTATGTACCTAGTCAGAGTCAAAATATCCTAGAACTGATCTATCGCAACTATTATGGTCCCTTATTGTACGTATTTTACGCTAAGCTTAAGTATTTTTACTAGTATGAACGCGTTCATCTCTCTACAGCCTCATTGAATATAGCCTTACCAGTAGTGACTCCTGAAACCCAATGGCAAATTTCTCCTAAGGTAATCCGGCAGTAGCGGCCGGGAGGTTGAGCTATGGTGGCCTATTTGGTAATGCATTCTCCTGACCACGAATAGGTGGGGGGCTTGAATCCTGCGAGAGTCACGGATCATTTCTATTACTCTGGGTGAAGATTATCTTCATCAATGCTATTCAATTCTGATACAAGCAAATTGGCGAGTCTAGCTGACGTGGAGGGTTTAGGTGAATCGGAGGTACGACGCGCGGCTCAGAAATTCCACGGCGTCAGCTTACACTTAACGGAAGTTATCAGAGCTTAAAGTTCCTTCCAGCGGACACAACTGCTGTTGTTTCCGTGGTACTCTCCGCAAAGCTTTGAAGTTGAAGTTGGAATATTTGAGAAAAATTTCCGCCTCGCCGAGCCCCTGCGAGGGAAACCACCGAGTGCTCCAACCGCCGCGCATATCTGGTCCCTTAAAAGAAGGTAATTGCGTTAGACTAGAGGATGGCAGAATGCAAATTGTGAGCCTCGTTTGCCTCTAAAGTGAAATTACGGTGAAGCTATCATAGTTTCATTCACAACATTTTTCGATTATTTAGCCGCTCTATAATATTTATGTTCATTCGAAATGTAAATAATGCTATAATTTGATAATACACTTATTTGTGATTACCTGGCCCGGTCCCGGTCAAGGCGGATGATATTTTCCTCTGTGGAATTTTGCACAAGAAATATTCATTCATTGGTCGTTCAATCCTAAAATTGATTGTCTGCAGCCCACCACATCCTTATTTAATGCTAGTGCTCTTACCTCCTGGTTACTCTTCCTATGTACTTTCCTCTTTAATTGGTCCATGAAGTTATTCCTTGGTCTTCGACAGGGACTTTTCCCTCTAAATTGCTTTCA
The DNA here is from genome assembly GCA_963169105.1 of Ceriagrion tenellum. Lineage (NCBI taxonomy): Eukaryota > Metazoa > Arthropoda > Insecta > Odonata > Coenagrionidae > Ceriagrion > Ceriagrion tenellum. The sequence continues at coordinate 57,679,365 of OY720634.1, forward strand.
ATTATGTTCTTCACAAACCCATTTTGTCTCAGGGTGTGTCTTTTTCATCTGGTTCTTCTTTTCTCTATGGTGTTCCATGTGGTCCTCTCCTCTTCTGTGCATTTCATCTTTTCTTATTTTGTCCGTCCATTTTATCTTCAGCATCTTCCTCCAGCACCAGGTTTCGAAGGATTCCAGTCTGTTCTGGTCAGCTTTTTCAATTGTCCATGCAGTGGAAATATATGAATATTTTTAAATTGCAGCTCGGGATGCTCTTCATTCTCAGACGTTTGTCGATCCTGGGTGGAGTGTTTTGATTTAATCACTGCATTTTGAGTTCCTACGACCAGAAGAGTATTCCGCTGCACTCGTATGGTAGGGAATTCGGCAATGAGAGACGTGGAATTACTTTCTCTGGCTCTTGTTGAGAATAAGGCTGTTTGAGAGGAAAGAGAAGGGCATCCTCCCCCTCAGTTGGCGCCGCGCGGGGTGATTTCTTCCCTCCGCACGCACATTCCTTCGTCACCCGAGTGACCTCGCCCCCTTCCTTCCTCTTGCAGCCGCGCCAATCACGCCGAATCACGGCCGTCTCCTTTCTACTCATCGGCGGCGTGCGTGTGTCGTAAACTGCGTGCGGGGCTCTCCTCTCGTTTTTCACGTGGGAAAAGGGGGGGGGGGGCGGTGAGACCAGCGCTCTGGGTGGTGTTGGGAGTGGCGGGAGGGTGGGGCGTTTAATGCACTTCGTGTGTGTGTGGACATCCCTCCCTTCCGTTCCATTGCACGGTGAATGTAATTGAACTGTGGTTTTTAACCGTGAGGACGCGACGCACAAGGCTGAAGTGGTGACTTGGGTGCCGCGAATTGTTATTCTGTGCAGCTCACAGGCACTCCCTGTTCCTACGACCAATAAGTTTCTCCTTTCACACACCCTTAATACACTCTACACTCTGCTGATGGACCAATACGCATTACTAAAAGCCTTTACACCGTTGCAATGTTAATTTGAGATTTAACTTTCACCAGTTGCAGAGTTTTCTTGATGTGACCGCTCGGAAACATCTGCCAATATCGGTATGCTCACTTTCTTGTGTTTTTATGGCGGTAATTGAACACAGAATCCCTTCAAAATCGGTGAAGTTAGTGCTCAGTAAGGAAAAGAACCTCGGCTGGGAAAGCCATAGTTGGCGTGTCGAAGATCGAAAATAAGTTCTGACGTGGGCAGAGGGCGATAAAATCGCGAATTCTGGCCCAAATTTAGCGTTCTACATTCTCAATGCTTAGTAATATGCATGAAATATACGCATATTAGGTTCTAAACCCCTATATTGAAACTCTCACAAAATAATACTTGGAAAAATAAAACATGCCACTGGCTGCGCACTCTATTTACCTCATGTTGCGATGGGTGATATGCTTTTTATTTAATTCACTGCGAGTTCACTCTTTTATTGAGGTTGAGAAACCATCAGCAGAAATATGCTGTTACTTTCAAACGTGTTCTTCCTCATGACTGTGCAGCTAGTAATGAACGGTAGTTAAAATAGGACGATACTCCCTCCATAGTTAAAAAATGCAATGGAATATGATTGCCGCTTGAAGAGAATTTCACCCTGTAGGGGTGTCGTTCAAATGTGCTTGAAAAATTTGTTGTTTTGCGTAAATTTTAGGGATTTGCAGTGCACACGAAAGCGATAACTGTGGTATTAATTAATTTATTTTAGGCATGACTAAGGTTTTGGGGTTTGAAGTAATAATCACGTGTTCGTCATATTGAATAGATGAGCACCTAATGTACAAGAATGAGAACACTTGGAAGGAGGGAACCCCTATCGGACCAAAAGGAAAATTATAGATTACATCTCTTGCGATAGTTCCTCGAAGACTATTTTTTGCTAGGATATTCGACATACTTTGCTAGAAACCAGCTATTATGGAAGAATCGATCATGGGTATAAGATTGAGGAAATAAGTAGCGAAACCGATAGATTTAAAATGTCATTTATCCCACGAACAATAAGGGGCCATAACAGTGGCGAGAGATCAGTTCTTGGATAATTCTACTCTAACTAGGTAAAATAGTTTTTTGCTCTTGTGCTAAATATCCTAACATCGTCTTGAGTTACTAATCTCGCATGCAAATTCTTGCCTGGTATAGCTCTCGAATGATTTAGTACGTTGTAGAACTATTTATCTGTCACAGTAATTATAACCAGCAAACGTATCTTAAGGAGTGTACTGCAAGGTAGTAGCACGTACTTGTACGCAGCACTCTCCTAGTTTCTTATCTGACCTCGCACTGTTATCCTGACTGCTTTTGGCCTGCGCCTGGCATTCCGGGGAATGTGCGCGGTACTAAGTTTAATTGACATGAGGACTTTATGCCTGGTATGGAATCACCCCGTGCCACACACCCTAGGCTACTGGCTTGCGCGGTATTTCGTAGATGTAGATGAAGGTGGTGACATCCTGCCTAGAAATTGAGGTAACGTGCACAGTAAATCTTACGTGGTTTAAAAAGTTATTGCTTTCATTTCAATAGGCTTTAAAATCATTGTGCTAGCCTCTGGCGGAATTCGTGGACGGATACCACTCTCTCTCTCTCTCTCTCTATCTCCTTCTCGCCGCATACTTCGTGGGGGGTGAGAGGTACGGAGCGACCTTGGCGAGCCCCGCAAGGAGAGATTTCAACGCTCGATAACCGAGGAAAAAGTTCCCTCGGCGGACACCAGGGGGAGGGGAGGCGTCAGTGGCGGTTCTAGGGTGGGGGAGGCAGGAGTTTGGGGGCGGGGGGGACGGACTAGCGAGTCGCTGGAGGGCGGACGCTTAGGTGGGAAAGGAAAGCGGCCGTTAATGCTGAATGACGAATGGCTGTCGCGTGCCTTTATGAGAGCTCGGGGAGCGCTCTGTCGCCGAACGAATGCACTTGAGGGGAAAAATGCATCGGCCTATCGAGGAATCTTGAGGTCGACCTCGGTCGATTCGATCGGTGAAAGCAGCCGAAGTAGCGGTCGAACTTTGTTTTTTTTTCGGCCCTCTGTCTCAGGCTTAAACGGTAATCTAACCTATAAGTGGACCTATCTTATGGTGTTCGGTTGAGCATTTGGCAGAATGCGAGCCATCCTGGACGAAAACTTCCCTTATAAAAGCTCACGCCCACTAACCTCGAGGCTTTTGTCATATTTGAGTCCAATTCTAGCTGTTGAGAATTTCGTAGTTGATTCAATGTCAGCGTCAGATGACCGCTTTATTAGACTAATTATTAAAAATTGGGAATTAAAAAATGAGAGGATGGACCATAGGAGTTTAATCCAAGCCGTATAATGCAGAAATGAAAATTTTGCAATTATCTACAGAAATAAATTTTACTGCGACCTAGGTTTTGATGTTTTTAAAAGTCATCATCAGGTAAAAAAATATCAAAACCTATGTTGAAGTATAATTTATTCCCGTGGATAACTGAAATTTTTTATTTCTGCATCATGCATAAATTCCACTCAATATCGCAGGGATCTTCGGATTTTACGAGACTTTAAGCCTTATATTTCTTAAGGCTTTCCCGAATATGTACCTACAAATGTAAAGTTACACTTTCTCTTAGTATTAGGTCGTATTTAAAATACTTGCGAATGCGTAATCTATATTCCTGCTTGTTGTAGTGATATTTTGTTCTTGCCTTCCAGACATTCTTTTATTAACATCATTGGGCAATTGATTTGGAGCAAAATGGTAGAGAGGAACTTATCGTCTCAATATTGCTATGATGTAGCCAACTTACTACTACTTTCATTCCCCTTTTTCCTCCAGCCTTACTCATTTACTGTCCTTCCAACCGAAATTCCTCTAGACTCAGCATTCTCATCCTACTTCCTCTAATCCTCATTTAAGAGCCATTATATGCTGGCTGAATAATCACTGTCTCTTATTCTCTTCACTTCAGAGGTTATACCATCTATTTGAAATGATTTTGATCTATCATCATTCAAAACGGAGGTGAGGATAAATAAATGCCTTAACTTCTTGCGTGACGCTCCTAGTAAATAATTCTAAACACTCAAAGGTTTAACATAATATTATTATGTTGTTGCTAGTTACTTTTAGTTTGTAGAAGCTGAATTGCTTTATATTACATTGAAATTTAGAGTTTAATATTTTATTTCAATACTTGAGAAATACTTTTCAAAATACCCATGTCGAACTTGAGCAGTTATTTCCGCAGTCTATCTTTGAAGTTAAGCTTAATCCCCGAAATAACCATCCCCATCATATGTACAAATTGTAGATAAAGTAGGTATGCGATCTAAAAGATGATTTTTACTTTATTTGATCACGCGTATCGAATATTTTACAATTATCATAGATTATATTAGCTTACAAGCTGCTTCATTGAAATAGAATCTCCTTATTTCAGAAAACTTCAGCTCTTGGGAGGTTTGTTTACATGTTAAACCGCTGTCGATGTCTAATTCTTGTTAAATCTTTTTATCATGTCCATAATCAGAATTTAAACACCTCTGTACCTTTAAATTCTAGTTAGAAATATCAATTAAAGAAACTTCATGATTCATTTTACTGTGCGTCGTTTTAGAAGAATTTATATTATGTAATGCGGAATATCATAATGAAACAATAATTACATTTTATACAATGAAGCCGCTATAATGCACTTACTTGAAGTCGTTTAATATCTCATTAGTTAATCAGTTGGATATATTTTCCTTTTTATTGCTTATAAATTAGCTGCATATGAAAACTTAACCATCGCTCTTACTTTGGTTGTTAATTTAAATGAGTGTTGAAATATCTTTACAAATTGTCGTTTCTTAATTTTATTCGTCAGTTGAAATAATTTTAATTGGCGTCAAATTAAATATTGGGTGCATTTTTTCTTATTTTGGAGAAATTATCCCATCGATAGACTTTAAGACCATGCCTCTCTTAACTTGCTTGCTAGACGAAGTTTAAGCCTGAAACCAGTTGGTAAGTTCATTTAGAGGTACCACTTCGAGTAAATTGATATCTCTCTACATTTTTTATCCCTGATGCTTCTGTTTTTATTTTAAACTTTATGAATTTTCAGTAAAGTTTAGTCTGTTTAAGAATCCTCACGAATTACACGGCTCCCTCATATTCGCAACATCCTGTATATATACCATCCTGTAGTTAGATTGTGCATATTTTTGCTCTGAATTTTCTAATGTCTATTACAACATATACAGTTAGAATACAGGGTGGTATCTTCAGTTGAAGATAATTGAAGATAGTACATAATTTAAGGTAAAATAGAGAGAAAAATCTCATGAGGAAGACCCAGTAATAAATTCATGGATTAAATAAAGGGGACAATGTATAGGAAGAGATACCAGGAGGTAAGGAAACTGGCATTAGATTGGAAAGGCTGGAGGGCTGCAGAAAAACTGATCTAAGGATTGGACGACCAAGGATTATTCCAACATATCAAAAAAATTATACTTATGCATTTTAATTCGCCGTTTTAATGCTTTGTTTGGGACAGTTATCAGACCCTGAAGTCGCAAACATTCTGCTTCAAGATGAAAACGCTGTCAGTTGTACAATTAAGACTTTTTAAATGCATCGAAAAATTACTTGCTTTAACTCATGTTGCATTAAGTCGCCAGGCTTGCTTAGAAGAGAAATACCTGGTCATTAATATATGTCGCACTCTTGAGTTAATAATTGGTTATCTGTAGAACTCATCAATGAATTACTTATGTTTAAATTGTTACTCTTTCATCCCCGCATCGCTCTCGTAATTGCACCAACTTTATTTCCAGAGTACACTTCTCTTGCGTGGTAAATGTGCGTAAAAGAACACCTAGTCGTTTAATTTAGCACCAAAACAGGTTCAACCCCTGGCCTTGAGGTGCTTAGCCAAGGATTATGATTGATGTTGCCCACAGAATGAGCAGTGATGAATCAGCAAGTTGCTTTCATTCAGCAAATTGGCAAGCATATGCGACTATTCCCTCCAACAAATTTAGTTGTTGAAGCAGAAGCTGTGATAGGTGTGCTTTTGCCCCCCCCGCCCCCCTCCCCCGTTCCTCGCCCAATATGTGTAATAGTGACCTCTACCTTGTTTTTCTGTTTAATTTTCCTATCATTATCGTTTTCTCAACTATAAAGGCTCATATAATCAGCCTATATTCATTTCGGTGATAGCGTTGAGTTGGTCATAATTAGTTCGCATCACAGTGATCCATTCAGCTCTTTATTTTCTTATCAAAGCTATATGGATGAGACCCTTATTTGATCATTCGTATTTATTATCTGCATTCAAATCGCCTTTGCTACGGTGAAAATGGAATAATAAATGTTTGATGGCTATTAATTTAAGCGAAAGAAGTTACCTAATGAGGTCCATTTTTACTGCCAGTAGAAATTATGCAATAAATATTATTTGGGCTAGCGAGTGGCAAAACATTGGAAAGTGAAATACAGCTGGAATGGTGCTGTATTATTTATTATTAAAAGGAAAATGAAGGGCGCGTGTTGGCATGGCGGAAAATTTTAATTGACTTAACATTGCATAGCTTACGGTCACGTAATAGCTTCATCTCGTTAATCAGTGTGGAACGCCCGTATTTTCGGTATAATTGCCCACGAATGAGAAACGCCCAAGTGACCGGTGAGCGTATCGACTCGCTTTTGAGATTTCTCTAGAGTGGCTTGATACGGATATTGCTACAGTCTCTTCCGTGATTTCGCCGCTTTTTAGCTGACCATTGTCCATAGATAGATTTAGCAATAAATGGAATAATTATATCAACGTGAGAATAATAGTCAAAGAGGTGAAGGAATCGCCATAAAGGTGGATGAACGTATAGCCCGAAACATCTTCTGAATGGCATGGTATTAGTATCCGAAGTGTAGTGCAGTGGAAAAGACAATTCAGCATTAGATGTACGACCACCTAATAAATAGGATATACATAGTTTTGTGACTCAGAAAAAAAATTGTAAAATTAATTATGTTGGCAAATATTGTTTTAATTTATTCTAAATCCGATAGCCAATTTTTCCTAAATAATTATTAAAGAATTCCACTACCACCATGTAATATGAAAATAAGAGCTCATTTCCTCAACGCAGCATAAACGTTCCTTCCGAGATTTGAAGGAAAATAGTTTTTTCTTGGAGACTACTTGTTGCAAAATGACAATTATTTTCCAATTCGAACATCTGCACAAACGATTAAAAGTAAAAAACTCCGATGTTTTTTTCAAAAAATATTAAGGAAGATATAGCTCATTAAAATCTCCAATGGGACATAAATGTCCCGTCCGCGGTTCTAGTGTTAATTAAGTGGATGAATCAAAAATAAATTAGAAAATAAAGGGTAAAATTTAGCAAAATACTGTTACAGTTGGTGTAAAAAACTCATGAATTAATTATTACTTCATAATCTTAAAAATCTAAGTTCATTTTCTGCTGTAGAATTCGTGTAAACAACGTAACAACTTCACCTCCTTTTTTGTTCTATAATTTTTTAAACTTAATGATGATAACTATTTATTGATTTCAACATAAATTGTTTATTATTTAATTTAATTTAAACTTATTCGCTATGTGTTTTATAAAAGGCAATTCTTGGCTTAATATCTCATTCTCATGAGAAATTTGATTGAATATTTCCTGCTTTTGATTTAAATATATTCTTTTCGTCGAAACATGTGGATTCCAAAGACATTTTTTTCATGCAAATTTTGAATGCAGTCCTTGAAAATGACTCAATGAAAACAAGTTTTGCGCAGTTGCCTGTTGAAAATATTATTTCTAAAACTTACGTTGGAATGTCTTGGAATTTGTGAAAATATTTGTTACGATCCAATTTTTTCGTTGGTTGAAAAGTATTATAAAACTCATCTTCATAGGTACTTTCCTCTTTAATTGGTTCATGGACAAAGGAAGACATTCATGGACCAAATGGATCAAAATCTATCTAATTATTCTTTATCGGACAAATTGAGAAATAATTATGTTGTCCAAAACTCCCATTAGCCCCTGATATTCTCAAAACACGTCTTTTTACCTCAACTTCATATCTCCTCCCCTGTATACTTAAGATTTCGATTAATTCTTGCCATTAGTAATATCTCAACTTTCAATGGCTTTATAGCGTGTTAATTTGTTTCAGTAAAAATGAAAACGGTTATTTTCGGTCATATAAACAGAACGAGTTATTTTTGCATTTTAAATAATAATTTTTCTTTATAAACAAACAAAAGACGCCATTTTCTTATGAATGAGTGCATAATAAATTTGTTATAACAAAATATATGTAGACAAAAAGGTTGTACTTTTGAATATATTGAAAGTTTATTTCGGCACCAAATAAAGCAAAAAATGTGATCAATTGCAATTTTGTTTACAATTGTATTTTGCATACTGTTTAAAATTATTTCTATATAGGGGATCGGGTTGGTATGGTGGCTAGAGTACTGGCCAACCATACGAACGACCAGGGTTCAAATCTCGGCTGAGGAGGATGTTATTCAGAGAAAACTCAATCCCTACTTGATTCTCTTGTGGAAGGCACTTCAAGTGCAGTACTCCGTCTGTCGGATGAGACGTTAAGCCAAGGTCCCCTTGGCGCCTTTCTTTAAGAGCAGGTGAATGCAGACGCCGGGGTTCTTTCCACCCTTCTTCCCTTAACTGTTTCCTTGGGTATAGATGAACTTAGGTGTCGGTCGCCTCCCAAAATATCCAATCCTATTTCTACGAAAAAAGTGTTACAGTTAATTTAATAATAAATGGCAATTGGTTTAAATATTTAGAGACAATTGGTTTAGAAATAAGAAAATGTGATACATTTTTTAGAAATCGTAGCCAATATTGAAGTAACGGGTATTGCAAGGAAAGATGTTTTTTTCACAAAATTAAACATTTCACAAAATATTGTTCGCAAAAGTCTGGAAAAATTACCTATAGCTAAGCCCATGTATGCCTATGTGAGAAAAAAATTTGGAGGAAATCCGTGTCGTGAGGGCACATGAGTTAGGTGGTCTCACTTGGAGTGACCCATTTGGAATTTGAGGTCGCCTTTCCGCATTTCCTAAAAGTCTTCTTCTCGATTATTCTATGCTTACATTATTAATTTGATCTATTTGGTCCATGAATGTCTTCCTGGGTCCATGGGCCAATTAAAGAGGAGTGTACCTATGAGAAGATACCAAGGGGTCAGGGAACTAGCACTAGATAGGGAAGGGTGGAGGGCTGCAGTCAACCAATCTTAGGATTGAACGACCTCTGATGATGATTACTATTTTAATATTTACCGCTTTAATCATCTAAAAATTGACTGTCTGTTTATATTTTAGATCGGACCTTGCAATTTGATCTCATTAAATAATTACGTTGAGTTCATGATACTATGGATGGGAAATAAGTTCTGTTGCTCCGGTGGTTGAGATGCTTGATCGATGAAATACAACATTAAAGTGATTTGAAATTTAAATAAATACGAAGGATTCATTTAAGTTGTATCCAGCTGTAGCACGAGAAAAGGAACTTTTCCCTAACAGAGTCATATGTGATCCATCTCTGACCTTGAGTTATAATGGCATCGTCTGTAAGCTACGTGGCTCTGCGTTGCCTACCTTCATCTCGCAAATGTCTTCGTATCATAGCTTTTTTTGCATTAATTTAAGTAAAATATGCTCTCCTACCGCTGAAAGCGAATAGCTGATAGCTTCCATCTTAATCTAGGATACTTTTTTTCTGTTTTCAGCATTTCTTTTACGTACCTCATCGTGTTTTAATTCAAATTGACGTCATGAAATCGTTTTTATTCCTGGAGGACTCGTTTCTCCTTTGTTATTAGCAAGTATCTGGATGTCCTTTCACAGAAAATCACACCATCTGAATTGATTGATAGAATATTTCGATTTTGAATAAAATTTTACTAATTGTTAATCTAAAGTGTCTCAAAGGTTACATGTAGTAGATTAATCACACGCCGATTTACAGCAACAGTAGGACCAACTATTTGACTTAGCATAAAAAGTCAAATCCCCTTTGATAATTGAGAGTTGTGATTAAATTGTCTTGTAATTAGGATTCGGCTGTACTGCCTTGAGTAATAACCGTTATAAGTGCATGCAAAATAGCCCAGGTAATACTCAATATTTCATTGCAAAGGTCGGAGGTTCTGATTTTTTTCATATTGTTTGGGTTTGTAGTGAAATTATAAATGCAAGTCTTCAAACTCGATGCGCCATCATTCGTCATTTTTTATGAGATAAACCCTTGAAAAACGATAAATGTTCGGCTTTTTTTAGTTTTCGCCCAATACCTTTGTAATTATGTGTTCCACAGATAAAGTTATCCTTTTCTGTTTTAATATAGGGTAACTTTGGTATGATTTAAGCTTTGAAAAATTACTTTTAGCGTAAATCGCTGTTTTTAAAAAATTCAAATAATTTAAATGTTGTGTCCATGTTTGCTAAATATCTCAAATATAGCTACTCCTGCGAGGAAGTTGATCTGAAAAAAGTTTAAAGTATATTAAATTGTCTTTAATTGGAGACAATATATGTACCTACCTCTATATCACAGGTATTTCCTGAGATATGTCACGTTATAGAAGTTTCTAACAAAATATGAAAATCTCAATTTTTATCACGTCAAGCCTCATAGGTTCGTTTTTAAAGATAGGTATAGGTACGTTTCCCTTATTTTGTAAAAATGATGGCAGAGAATAAGAAAGACAACACGGTCTTACCCACAAAACAACATCCCTGACAACAACAGTTAGTACCGTAATCTTGGAGACAAATTATTTTACGGGTAAAGCTAAAGTGTGATTGTTTTTTGCTCATTAACGTTGTTCCTTCAGTCATCAGGAGTGCAAATGAAAACCAGCCATGGTCGCACGCCGAGTTTGAAAGCTTAGATTTATTATGTCAGTCCCAACCTGAACAACTTGAAAAAATATCAGAACTACTCGACTGTTTGCGTCAAGACGTTCTTTTTCTACTTTATTTCCGGGAGTATAAATACTAGCATGTTCTAACCGTAGCACATGTTGGCACTTATGCAAGATTCATGCTGAATATGAACTGAGATAGGCTCTAACTCACATCGCGACTAATTTCTCTCAGTCTTTTGACTGAGGTCGCCAAAAAAATTCCAAAATCAAAGTCCAATAGGAGGTGCCTGGATGTATCATACTTTAAGGCTCGGTCTTACTATGCCTGATTTAGCATTGTCTCAGTTATATAACAAATAAAATATATTTTCACAACTATGCCTACTTAATTCTAAGCCTCGTAATAGCCTCGTTATTGTAAAAACCACTTCCTTAAGCAGTTATTTTCAGCCGAATTGTTAATAGTCGGGCAAAAGTGCTCTCAAATTTGAGTCGACGTAAACCATTTCAACCCTGTTAACTTTCCTAAACCCGCTTATCTCACTTTCCGGGCTAGAAGTGAGTGCTTCTAGGGATCCCATAAAACCCATAGAACCCGTGCTTCTAGGCTGCGACGCTCGTGCGTGGTCATCTGTCCAAAGGAATTTTTTTTAACGGCGCCGAGTTTACAATGTGATCGCGAGTGAGGAGCCCGGAGCGTGTTCCTCCACTCTAAGATGCTTCGCTTTTCTCCACCACCCTCTCACCAACGAACTGGTTTCTTGGCTGTTTGTCTGGGAGTGGATTGAATACAGCGTAGAGTTAAAGGTGGATGTCCTCAGTCCGGACGTTGAAAAATTGCTCGAGGGATCGGTTGCGTGATGGAACGGACGTTTAAATAAGCAGGGACTCGACGGGGGATCGCTTCAGCACCGCGACGGACAGTCGACGGAGATAGCGAGAACGATTGATGGGCGTGTTTTGGGACCGTTGGGAACGAAACTTGACGCATGTGGAACATCTTTGTTCGAAGCGCGAGGTACGGAGGGAGAAGACGACGCACGTGTAGGAATTGGTTAGAATCCGTCGCCGGGAAAGGAATGCGCGTCGGGAGGGAAAAAAAGACCAACTGAATGTGTTTCTGATGCGAAATTCAACCCGCAGATAACTGAGACTCACAGGTGGAATGAGAAATAAGGCGTAGAGTCAGGCAAAATCTGATGGGAGGAGAGAACAGATGACGGATCTCTCGATGACGGATGGGAAGACGAAATTGACCATGTATTCCGCCTGGGTAGGTTTCTGTTTTTCCTTGTCCATGATCATTTATTATATTTTATACTAGCTTTTGGTATTGCTATACTTTTAAATGGCCTAAGCGCTGTGTTCCTTAGATTTTTGTGCTCAAAAAATGGAAACTAATACATGAGATATGAGATGTATGCGTAGATATGAGATGGAGGAATTTTATGCTAGAATTCCACGTATGCAATTATTACCTCCAACAAATCTGCTTAATGAAGTAAAAGCTGTAGTAGGTGGGCTTTTAGCCCTGCTCCTTGCCCAATTTGTGTTATAGTGGTCTCTACTTTGTTGTTCTGTTTTATTTTCCTGTATATTTATGTCCGTGAATACTTCTTCCAAACTTAAATGCTCTCGTGTTTTGTGAATATATCATTCTTTGCACTCCATTTTTTTCCAAGAAACTAGCTTTTGATGTTACGTATATTGTCATATTGAAAATATTCAACGAGTTAATACCCCAAGTTCAGTAAAAGGCACTACTAATGAGTGCCCCTGCTAATTCTGTTTTTATAGTCTCTTGATCGTGCAATTAATAGCGAAGGTAATTGGTTGGTTTGAATGTCTAAAACAGCATTTAATAACGTTTGGATCCCTGGGTCATGAAGCAAATTTGGTAATGAAATTTTGATGGAATCCGATCAGTATTTAAACTGGGTCAAAAGTGGCCCATTTTTGTCTGCGTGGATTATGTACAACAGAAACAATATGAAATATTCTATTCTACGGGAGATATTCTACTTGTCCAATTTTAAAGCAGCCGTGTGATGTTATGTCAGAAAAAGTGATGTTAATAGTTCCACGGAAAAATTGAACTTACATAAATGATTATAATTTGTAACCAATTGGGGTAGATTTGAATTGACATGCTAGCTATTCTATATAATTATTGGTCTAACTTATTGTGGGGGAGAGTTTAGTCTCATTCATTAGACTAAAAATATAGATGCAGTTCACTTGCCTTGCTTCATAGACATTTCAGGCTGTATTTATCCGTGGTATTTCTCGGCCATGGCTTGAAGTAAGAGTGAATTAGCTGAAAGTAGAGCTGTGCACCGATGGAAAAACTATCGGCGGCGGGCACCGACTGGAAATGGGTCGGCCGCCGTCGGCGTGCCGATCCGATGGTTTTTACCGGCGGCGGCGTGAACGGCGGCGTAATATTAGCCTTCATATGTTCACTAGTATTGTAGCACTTGAACAGATTATAGGATGAAGTATTATTTTTTTCTCATTAACTAATACATTAATTTATATAATGTCATGTAAAAACTTATTTTATGAAATTCCTACTTACGTATGTGACAAAAATGTCTCACAATATTGAGCGTTAAGACAAATGACGAATTTAGTAGCTTAAACAAGAACTATCGCTATACCCGTGTCTTACTATATTATCTTTTATCTCTAATGCGAGCGAAATCCACATTATAGTATTCGGGTGTTGGCTGTGCGTAGACTTGAGATAAGCGAAAGTGTCAATGCTAATAATAATTTTTTTATTTATAATAAGTTTTCAGCCGTTGGGTGTACGATTTTTGGAATTTCACATACATATTTGCAGGTGGATGAACGGATAATAGGATGCGTTATGGATACTATTTGCATCATTTAAATAGTATTTGATGGAAAAGTATGCCTCATCAATGCCGTGGGATATAAAAACTTCCTATGAAATTTATTCCTTCTCTTATTCCGATTCATTCGGAAATTTGAGGATTCGATTCCGATTATCCTCATGCGAGGCGAGGCCCTTAACATCCATCTAGATACTCTCAGACTGCACTGTGTATTTACTTCCTTGAACTTCACTTACGATTACCATTGATCAAATGGAAAAGAAATATTGTTCAAATATTCTCCAAATATTTTTATTTTGAATTTAAAAGCATTAGAAACTCTTCAGGATGTAAATAAACCCATTAGTTAACTACTTCCCATTTTCCATTGCATTGTAAGGCTGAAAGACAGCGAACCTTGCAAGGAAAAGAAAGAAGAGATATATAGATAGTTTGCCGGATTGTCCTAGAGAACGTGGATGTCTTGCAGCGGTGCGAGGAGAGATGGAAGGACAACGGAGACTATTGCAGTGATAGTTACAGGGTAATCTTTAGTGGTGGGGATGACAGTCAACGAGGGGTAGCCATAGTATTGTACGCAAAATTGGGGATGAGAGTGGAAAATATTGAACAGAGCGACAGCATACTAGTGGTTGAAATAAAAGTATGCTCAAAAACTTTCATTATAGTCCAGGTGTACCTGCCCACTAGCAACCATGGGTAGTAATAGGTGGATGGGCTGTATAAAGAGCTAGAGGAGATAACCAGAAAGTTCCCAGACAAGAGAAACCTAATAGTAATGGGTGTCTGGTACGCAGTAGTGGGGGAAGGGAGAGATGGGTATGAAGGGGTAGGATATGGATTAGGAACTAGAAATGACCGCGATGAGAAGGCAGTTGAATTTTGTTTGAATACAGACTTGAATAAAAACTTAGTTATTATGATACGTGATCGTAGTTTCAAAAAAGTAGGAGAATAGTAGAAGTAGGAGGATAATGAGGTGGAACTTTTTAGCTTTGGTAGGGGAAAAACGAAGGGAATACCAAGAACAAGTGGAATGGAACATAAGCGAAGTAAAGGACGAGAAAACATCGGAGAATATAAAAACAGGCATAGTAAGAGTGGCGGAAAAAACGAAAGGATAAGGGAAAACGAGGGGTTTAAGGAGCAGTGGGTTACGCAAGAAATAATTGGGAAAATGGAGGAGAGAAGTAGGTAAAAAAAGGGCAACAATGAACTAGGTAAGACGAAGCACAATGAGTATAATCATCATCTCCGGTGAATAACTATTGGGGCGAAGGAAAACTGGTGGAAAAGATACCTCATGGTAATGGATTAGCTGCAATAAGATGGGAAAAAGGGTGCGTTTTACGATAAAATAAAATTGCTATTGGGTGGGGAGAGAAGGAAAACGGTACCACAGATTAAGAGCAGAGCAGGTAGGATATTAATCGAGCAAGAAGATATGCAAGGTAGGTACATATAATACGTGGAAAAGCTATATGACAGCGATAGTAGACAAACTAATTTAGATGTGAAGGATGAGGCAACACTAGGTGAGGATAACCTCGGTCCAATGATTCTCTACGGTGAAAAAGAGAAAGCATTGAAAGAGATGAAGGCAAGAAAAGCTGTAGGAGTGGAGAACATACTTTTGGAATTGCTGACTAATTTAAGTCAAAATGGTAGGCAAACTTTTTCCAAACTAATTTGATGGATCTATGAGGAAGGAGTATGACTAGAGTGCTTATTTCTATCCCGAAAATAAAGAAAGCGCTAGAATGTAAGGAATATAGAACAATCAGTTTGATTTTTTTGCAGCCAAAGTTGCACTTAGAATAATCAATAAAAGGTTGGAGAATAAGGCAAATTTCCACTTTGGTGTTGACCAGTTTGGGTACCGGAAAGGAAGGTCAACTAGGGATAAATTGCGGTGATGAGAACACTTATTGTATGAAACAGAGTAAAATCAGAATGTTTCCTCATGCTTTGTGGATTTCGACAAGGTTTTTGACGGAAAGAAGGCAACTATAGGTCGCGGGGTAGACCAAGGCTGCCCTTTGTCACCTTTGTTTTGTAACATTTATGCTGAGAAAATGGTCTGACAGGCAAGTGAAAAACTTCATCCACGTGGGAATCAAGGTTAGCGGGCAGCTAATACAGTAAGTTAAGATCACGGACGACCAGGCGCTGATTAGTCAACCTTCGAAGAGATTTCAAACTTTAATAGATGTTTTAGAAACTCAGTACGGAAATTCAAAATGAAAACATCATAAGAAAACAAAAGTAATGGAATTATCTAGGATAAAGAAAGCGAGGAGCAGGAATTTCTATTGTTCTAGCTCGTTCCATACCTTCACCCACCGGATGGGTGGGATCGAACTAGAGGTTCTGAGGGCGAGATAAGGTCCAAAACTCCGAGCTCGGAGACATTCAAAATGAGGGCCCACGCTGGCGCGTGGCCCTCAATGAGCACGTAGCAGGTATAGAGTTTCTGCGGTCTCCACTCTTTACCCTCAAGCCTCAACTTTGGCTGAATTTAAGTCGCGTAATACTTTAAAACATGGAGTAGAGTCGGCCCCGGTGGCGGCAAGGTAAAGTCCTCGCATGCTAACTCGAGGGTCGCGGGTTCGAGTCCTGGGTGGAATATTATCTGCCCAGGACATGGGTGTTTGTGTATATACTGGATTGGGGAAGAGGGGACGGTTCCGTCTCATCCAACCCAGGCTAAATAAACGATAATAACAATAGAAAATAGGTATTTTACTGTGTATAATTAACATTTTGATATAACCTACAAATATTACAATTCCAATGAGAGGGGATGCTTGAAAATGTTTGAAAAAAGAATAAAATACGAATTTTTTCTTTGAATACACTGGTTCTTTCTGCCTTAGCGAGAAAAATAGCCGATAAGCTTAAAAAGACATCTCGAAGTCTTTGAAGATGGTTCCCTTCCTAAACGCACGGGCAACTGTCGCAATTAAGGAAATACTATTAATACTGATGCACGGATATCAGAGTAACTATAGTGAGTAATGTTTGACAAATTTATGAAATACAATAATGAGGAGTCAGCAAAAATAAGTGTACATAAATACAGAAGCCATGCTGTAGAGGCAAAGATTCGTAAATGGCCGCATGTGACGGCGCGCGCCGCCGCGCCGGAGGACCGGCGGCGCTATCGGCGGCGTGCCGCACAAAATCCATCGGCGGCGCGCCGCTCACAATCCATCGGCGGCGGTGGCGCGGCGGCGCACTGGTCTAGCTGAAAGCAAGAACTGGTGTCATTTTGTAAGCATGATTTTTTGCAATTAAAGGAAGTATTCATGAGTCTGTATGTAGACGTGGTTCGGAAAAAAGGTTGATGTTATCATTTAATTTTCGTTTCAAAATATCAATTAGGGATGCCAAATATTTGCTTTAGTAGAGCAATAGCGCTAGTTTATATTTTGAATTCAAAGCATATTAATGCTACTTCATGAAGAAAAATTTAAACTAGAGCGGCAATTGAACTGGGGTCGACTGACTGGTGTAAAAAGCCATCAGTTAATCCAAGAATTTTTGCCATAACATTGCTGACTTTGGTTTTTAAGGAGTAGCTTATTCTTAGTTTAATAACAGAAATGCAAACTTATGACCTATTTATCAATTATTTTAAGTTGTATAATTGTTTATGCGGTAATCACCTTTGCAATTCCTTGATTCACGGTATTTCGGTTAAATTTTTTGAATTTGTCAGATACTTATCGATAAAATTTGGGCCAAATGTTTAAGTGTGATATGTTTAAAGAAGATACGCAGAAGACTGTGTAGGAAATAGCTTCCAAAGTGAACTCTATTGCGTATACCTCAATTACTTGACAAAGCGTTACAACTGAGTTGCAATGGAATTGATGGCGCTCAGGAAGCCATTTAGACTTGATTGTTAATCCAATCATGAGGAAAAAGAAGCATTTTTAAATCATAAAAAGTAGTAAGGATTTTAAGAGGGGA
Source organism: Ceriagrion tenellum (assembly GCA_963169105.1). Taxonomy (NCBI): domain Eukaryota; kingdom Metazoa; phylum Arthropoda; class Insecta; order Odonata; family Coenagrionidae; genus Ceriagrion; species Ceriagrion tenellum. The sequence continues at coordinate 57,697,064 of OY720634.1, forward strand.
ATTGTGACTAAGGAATTATGAACTATTTTCCGTGCTACGAGCAAATTGCATTGGGTCCCAGGAAAATATACTATAACGCTTAATATCATTCCTTCAACCAACGGTGCAACTGTATTCAGTAGATATTGGCATTTAAGACCTTTCCACCGTAAATCACACTCTTTAAAAAAGGAAATTAGTCGCGCCTTCCTGTTATCCTCTTAGCCAAGTTATTAATAGGCCCGTATGGGTCGTTTTTCAGTGTCGATAGTGACTGAACATGAATACTTGCCTTCTGAAATTGCTGTTTCTGTCCGCGTACTTCTCTGTCTAAATAAATGATTTAGGATTCATGAAATAAGAGGATTATAAAGCATCTTGGCACATTAGCATCGCTTTAAAGCTGATCATAAGCTTCTTGGATGCGAAAGAGCGTGATTATGAGTGCTGAGTCACATTGCGCACTGAAAATACGAGGGTTGACCATAACGTAAAGCCCACATTTTTTCTCAAACGCCATTTAATCTACAAAAAATTTATACTTATGAAAGAATGATACTTTTTCTACTCTCCATATTTTTCCACACAATGTACTTAATTTAGTCCGAGCGAGATAGTTCCCTAGTCATAATAGAGGCCGTATGAGAATTATACGTTTTAATTTCACCAGCAGTAGGACACATGAATTTAATATTGCATTATTAATGGTGCAATAATATAGTTTTACATGACAGAAATTGTAACTAATTATATCTAAATAAAGTAAAGTAAATAAGTAAATATCTAAATAAATCTTTAACTTGACTAATTTTTTTCGCGTGAAAACGCCTTCAAAACGGAAGGTTTTTTGTGATACCCAAGAACCTATTGCGGTGACAGTATGATTAATATTAAAAAATAGTTGAGAAAACATACAAACTGCACGCTGTTAATTTTTACGATATTTAAGTGCTATAAATTTCTTATTTTTTAAGTTGCATATCTCTGGAGTGCGTACACGTACCATTTACCATGTAAAAGGGCTGGTGTTTTTTGACAAATATCTCCAAAAGTAATGTGGAAAGGGGTTGAATTTTTGGTGTCATTAGAAGGGTGAAATATTTTTCTATAAAATGAAACCAAATTCATTTATTTCTAGGTAAAATGATATTCTGCTCAAACTGCCTTAAGTTGTATAGCCTTCTTTTAGCGATTCACTCGGCCCTGTTGGTACCAGTCTCCGCTCTGGTTATGAAGCCACGTTTTCACTGCGCTAATCACCTCTTTGTAGTCCAAGGTCTGTGGAAAAGTACTTGGTGTCAATAATTAAAAATGGATTAACAAAGAAGAGAAATTAGGAACCAATTCCCATTCTTTCACGTCTTTAGTTTGTGCCAGACTGGTATATACGAGCCTAATGCTGCAGTCTGTCCTCTGCAGAGTTACTTGATAATTGGTTAGAGCACTCAGATGTAAGATGCGGTTGCGTCGTGATAACCTGATGAGGCTTTTTCGACCAATGGAAATACGTCTCTCGATGACCGTTTCAAAGCACTGATTTCTGTTATTTTGGAGTGAAAAAAATATGGGGCATAACTTTTTGGTCAATCCTTGTAGGTTTTTTATTAAATGATTTCGCTAACTTTTTAATACATTACAACAGGGCCCAGGGCATAAAAGGAAAGCTTTTAGAGAGAAGAGTAAATTTGAATGCTACATGAATTAATTTACACTCGATACCCATTTCAACGTAGCACGTTTTCATCTGGTCCTGATAATGACGTGATTTTCTGTAAACACACAACCTTCAGATACAATTAATGTCTTGGAATTGCCTTAAATTCTGATAATGCATGGGGGACAACATACATAACATATGCGGCATAGCAAGAAACTTGGTTTTTTTATGCGTATAATAGGAAAGTCCTCGAACTAAAAAGGAAAAGAGAGATGCTTCTTTGCTCTGGTAAGACCCCACGTCGAATACGCTGCGAGCATTTGGGATCCTGGTCATAAAGATTAAACCAAAAAAGTTTATAAAAGAATAGCTGTACGCGTCGTTAAAAACTGCTACGACTAAGCATTTAGTATCTCACAACTTTTTGAGAGATTAAATTGGGAGCCCGTAGAGACTCGGAGGCTACACGCTAGGCTTAATTTGCTTGAGAAATTCAAAACTGGGGTGTTTCAGAGCGACCCAGAGAAAAATATCATGACTCCTCACTACATCTCTACGTCGGACCTAAGCGATAAAATAAGGAAGATACATTGCCGAACAGATAGTTACAAAAAGACCTCGTTCTTTTCGCGCACAATAAGCGACTACAATCTGAGCTCTACTAAATACACGTCCATAATACACGTCACCATTTAACCTTCCCGAGCCATATCCCTCACATTTTTACATGGATGATGTCCTAACACTCCCTGCTACACGCCCATGATCTCTGTGCCTGCCATTTATTTCCTCCATTTTTATACCAAGCGCTTCATTGATTATCTTCCCTTCCATCATTAATCGTAATTTTCCCATCCTACACCTCGACCATATCCCTGGCGCCAACAATCTCTATCCCTCCCTCACGCGCTGTCTCCCGAGGGTCCTTGTTTGGCTATCCAATGGCGCCCCGCGGCGCCACGCTCCCTATTAGGCCCCTGACTAATGTTTTATTCATGTCATAACCCCGGAATCCAGTCAGTAGTGCCCACCTGTTGGCTCATGCAACTATTTCAATATCATATGTATGTACATTAAAGCGATGACTTACTTTTAATACCATGTTCCTCTGTCACAAAAACGATAAATTTTACTTTAAGGCTGCGGAAAAGTGTTTGATTCTGTTTTGGAGAAAAGGTACCCCAACCAGAAATATCGAGTTCAATGTTACTCATAAATGTAGTGTAATGGGACCGTGGTAATGGGTTAGTCATTTTTTCCTATTTTTTGTGTAAATAGAATTTATTTTAATAACATAGATACTAAGAACATTGTCTGAGACATCCAAATCAACCCGGACAAAAGCATGAATAGAAGTTCTTTCGGTTTATTTCAGGAAAACCATCTCTCTAGCGTGATAAAAATCTCATTCTTTCTCTCGGTATTCTAACTTGTTGTTTCGTAACAAGTCTTTTTATAATTATAATAATTTTAATCAACGGGAACAACTTTATTTCCTCTGACTACAGTATCAGATTTCAAATTCAGTAGATATAATGCCGGAAGGGTAAAACGGGACGGAAGAAGCACAGCGGAAATCTAATGGTAAATAGTCCAAGCTAAGGAGGTATTTATGGGAATAAGGCAACTGCTGTACTCAAAGGTGATAGGACTACAAACCAAGAAACAGTATGTGAAAACATTCGTGTGGAGCGTGGCACTCAATGAATCAGAAGCATGGACCATTGGAAAAGCTGACCAGAAAAGAAGAGGTCTTCGAAACCTGGTACTGAAAGAGGATGCTGAAGGTTTAGTGGACAGACAAAATAAGAAATGATGAAGTGCACAGAAGAGTAGAGGAGGAAAGAACCAAATGGAACACCATACAGATGAGAAGAACAAGATGGACTCCACACATCCTGAGACACAATGGGTTGGTGAAGAACATAATTGAAGGTAAAATAGAGGAAAAATCCCTAACGGAAGACCCATGAATAAAGTCATGGACCAAATAAAGAGAAAAGTACATATGAAGAGATATCTGGTGGAAAGGGAACGAGCATAAGATAGGGAAGGATGGAGGGCTGAAGTCACCAATCTTAGGATCGAACAACCAATGATGATAAGATAAAATACCTCTATCTTAACTTCTCTTCATTTTTTTGCACTTCACTATTTACTACACTAAAACTTAATTAAACTAGCCATATTTTCTCCGTTTTACACATTCATCATAATAGTAAGATTATCCTCTTCTACTTTTTTTATATTTTTCTGTCGGTATCTCATTTTTCACACTAGGGATAAGTGCTGTATTTAATAATTTAGAACAAAACTAATTGATTTTTGACGTTAGAATTTAGTTATATCACAAAAATAATTACTCTAATGTGCATATTTTCCATTTGCGTCAAGATTGCTTCCAGAAAAATTGTCGCACCTTAACAGATTGTGGCCTTTTTCTCTTATATTTAATTTGACCATTTCCTTAACGTGTGACTAAGGAAATAAAAAATTGAAAGAAGATCACACTGTAAGCACCTCTAATTTTTGTTTCGCTAACAATATCTCACTAAACTTGAACCTGACCGTCCCAGTTTATTCACAACCATTATATTTTGACAATAGGTAAAATTTTTCTAATTTTTTCGCATTCGAATGCCTCCATAACACATAGAAGTAATAAGTTTTAAAATGAAAATCCTTTGGTTTTTCATACACAAAGGTTACGTCGTATTTAAAAGCAGTGAAAATGATGCACTATTTCAGTGAATTTCAAAATGCTTTGTCTTGATGCCGTTTTTACTGTTGGAATGTCCTTATTCTTAGTTACCGTTGTGGTACCAGCTGGTACCGAGTATCTTATTTTCCTGCAAATCCTTCTTTCTTCACATTTCGTTTGAAGGTGGAGGATTTACCGTTGAGCGATAACGTGTGAAGTGCGTCATTATATTATTTCGCGAGAACCCTTCACCGTTTGTGAAAGACTGCCTGCAGGGTTTAAAAATGATTGATTTATTAAGCGTTTCCCCAAAATTGTGTTAGTTTTCTGCCCTTCATTCACTCAAGTTGAAAGAGAACGTTCAACGCGATACAATCTCGTCATTCCCACGCGTGCAATATTTCGATTACATCCTCTCTCCGGCATATCGGCATTCTTAATGAATAAATTCAGCTTTGCCTCGCATACATCATGCTATCGTAGTGATATGTTACGCTTTCGCTCAAGTCGCTGAAATTAGCTCTATGGCATTCATGTGTCTCCGTTGTGGTTGAGCGGATTTCCTTTCAAATGTTCACCGCGAAATTAAAAATCTTCTGGTAATGCATTTGGCAAGTCTACGCTCTCTGCAAAAGTTCTGTCGACCAAATCACGTCGGGTACATTTATTTGAACTTGACTAAACTTAAGAATGATTTTAAACCAAAAACTTTACTCACCTCTTTATTAATCTTTTTTCATTCATCTTGAATGACATTACATTGTTAGTTTCTCATTCTTAAAGTAAACCGCCCATCATACTTTTCATAATCCGTAATTTTTAAGGTGAAGGATGTCGCAGCTTTCGAGTATCGTTGCATTGAGAGCATATCTGACTGACTATTCTCTAACGTTGCAATGTGCGTTTACAGAGGCAAAATGATTTTTACTCTTATTTTCACTATCATTTTTATATTAATGTACTATAATAGTAACAATAAATTTGCTTGTAAAGATGCGCAATAATACGCGAGAGAAACATTGAGTCAAATTTGCTCCCAACGCAGCTAACCTCGAAAGTCACATCGGCATATCTTTAATAAATTGTTATTTTTTCGGTCACTTTGGAAATTATTTAAAAAGTCATACCAGTAGTCTGTTGCTAATAAAATATTTTCGTACCTACGAGTAGATGTTATTCTAGATATAAATATATGAAGAGAATATAATAAGCAACAGTAATTTTCACAAAGCTGCACACCATTGTGTATCGTTTCAATATCTTTCGTATCGTTTATCGTCTCAATATCTTATCTCAAAGTAAGAAAAAGTACTCTTGGAAAAAAAATTTTGCAAAAGCTCTTTGGGTTGTGTAAATTTGATTGTATGTTGAAACAAATGATCAACTTTTGTCTTATCGATAATATATTTCATGAGATTCTTGCTTCCCATTTAAACTCTATGTTCTATTTTTCGGATTATTTCCCGTTGAAAAGCACGAACTCATATTTCAGGACTAGGATACCTGTGAATAAAATGTTATGAGAAACGCATTTTAATCGGCGTTTTAAAATAAATTATTTTTTGTGCTCATAGTAACATTCTCTTTATGTAATATTTACGATATTGCAATTCTTCTTGTATTTTACTTCGTGAACATTGTCGTTCACATTTGCATTGGAAAATCAAATAGTGGAGCAAAAGTAAAACAAAATACAGAATTATGCGTGCATGAAGAAACAGCATGATTAGCTATACAAATGACGTACAAATTTTGTCCGAGAAGAAGGGAAACCAGACAAAAATTCTGTGTTAAATGGAAAATATATGAAGAAATACCACTAGAAGGGTGGAAAAATTGGAGTGCGAGAAAACTTCCCTTGTTAATTGTTGTATCACAAGTGATGAAAAAAGCAACAAAAATGGACAGAGCGTTATGGCTCAAGAATGAGGAAGTGTATCTGAAAGGGAGATAACTATCAGCTTCCAGCGAAAGCTGTAAAATTGGGAGTGACTTCATCAGAAAATCAGTGTAGAGCATGGTACTTTGAAGCAGCGTGAAGATTGTAGCCTAATAATTATAAATTAATACACTTGCTTTCGTAGGTTTGAATGGATTGGGAGTAAATTCCTCTTCATTTTTGCTGGAGTAGGATCCTTATATGCGATAATATTTCTTCCTTCGCCCCAGCATACGTTCCACACCTGAATAAATGAAAAACTTTGAAATTTTTCTCAATATAAAATTTACTTCGATCCAGGTTTCGATTTTTTTACATCATCATCAGGTGTCGAAGTAAATTTTATATTGTGGAAAATTACAAAGTTTTTCTTTTATGCATCATGCATAAGTTCCACACAATTTCGCAAGAATCCTCGGATTATACGTTCCACACCTCTTTATCCCGTCCATAAATCTCATGCTCTTTTACCCCTTTTCCGCTTACCCAACATTTTCCCCTTCATTACAGGCTTAAGCAATCCATTGAACCTTATTACTTCCTCCATCTATCCACCCTGTCACCCCAATATCTCATCCAGAAGTTTCCTCTTATCTCGAAAAATGCCTCAGACTTCTTGTTTTCCTTTCCGTCCACCACTCATTCTCTATTCACCTCTACGCTCTCCTCTCGAAAACCTACGGCTTATAGCTATTATCGTATTCGTTTTTCAACGTCTATGTTTCTGATCCATGCTTCGCCACACTCCATATCAAGCTCTTCACCACCTCTTCCTTATATCCTACATTATGGTACCCGTAGATAACTCCCATATATTACCATATGCTTCCTTCGCTGGCACTATTCTCCTTCAAATGTCTTTGGTACTATGGGAAACATAACAGCTGCAGAAAATGGTATGTGGAGCAATGCGAATTCATTTTTTAAGAATAATGTTTAACGTAATCAAGTATTTAATTAAGACTTGACATGAAAAGGGTTTTAAACCCCTTTTTTCACTTATAACTGAGAAAAGTAATGAAAAGGATGATTTTATTTTGTAGATTTTCGCAGCTCATGATGTATATCTGGTAATCTTTGGGTTCTGCGAGTATTTTTTGTATTATTTTTGCGACAGTTTCGCCGCGCTTTGCTGCAGAATTTGTTGGGATTTTTAAACAACAATGGTCTTCTTTATAAATAAACAAATTTGGCAGTTGATGAATTTAGAATTAATAAAAATAAAAATTAATTCCAAAGAAGTGATTTCCATATATAAGGGAGTTTATAGATATCCTCTCTATTTATATTTTGAGGTCTCTTTTCAATTTCAATTGCCTCCCTTATAAGCCGCGGAAAGTAACTGCTTTCTTTGTGTAACACTTTTGAAGCCTCGATGTTTTTGGCGTGACCTTCCTCTTATGTAGTGTGCTCAGCCACGGCAGAGAGATACCAGTCTTTCTTCCGGATTGCTCGTTCATGTTCTATTAATCTGTATCCTATAGATCTTTTAGTTTGGCCCACGTATGTTCTACAGCAGCTGCAGAACAGTTCGTACACATCTACATACATTGTGGGAGGTAATGGATCTTTTGCTCCTCGTAAATGGTCTTGAACTCTGAAGGTAGTGTAGTATCTTGTAATGATGTTATTCCTTCTCATTATTCTGCCTATGCGATCAGTTTTATCCGCAATGTAAGGCAGCCTAACATATCCCAGAGGTTTAGGAGTATCTACCTCTTTGGGTTTCTTTGATGTTACTCTCTCAATCAATTTATTACTATATCCATTATTCTTCAATGTTCTCATCAAAAGGTGTATTTCTTCTTTGATAGAATCCAGATCGGATACTTTTCTGGCGCGATCATGCAGGGTCTTGATGACAGATGCCTTCTGCTGTGGTGGTGTGAACGTGCGTGAAGATATCAGTTGGTATGTCTTTTTTCTGTACACACTGTGTCCAAGTGTACCATCTTCCTTTCTTGTGACTAGTACATCTAGGAATGGTGGGAGTCCATCTTTTTCTATTTCCATGGTAAATTGGATTGAAGGATGCCGGCTGTTCAAATTTAGTTGGAAATCCTCAAGTATCTTCTTACCATGAAGCCAAACGAGAAATATATCTTAAACATATTTTATTGCATATATACAAACATATAGACAAACATATTTTAACCAAATTGTTGGATGATGGTCAAAAGTGTTTAACAGTTCTTTTTCAAATGTCTCCATGTATAGGTTGGCGATGACGGGGGAAAGAGGAGATCCCATAGCCGCACCGTCCATTTTTTCATATATATCTCCGTTCCACATGAAATATACATTTTTAACAGAAGAATTCTGCCAATTTAGGGTAGTCGCTCGGAGAACCTTGTTCTGTCAGTTTCTTCAGTATATTTATGGAGTCCAATAAAGGCACTTTTGTGAAAAGTGATACGATGTCAAAACTCACAAGCATATCAGACGATGTTAATTTTAAATCTTGAATAATTTCGATAAAATGTTCAGAATTTTTGACATTGGAAGAGCTTAAACCGACGAATTCTTGAATAACTTTGGCTAGATGTTTGGCCAGTTTGTAAGTTGGAGAGCCATTGGAACTTACGATGGGTTGTAGAGGAATACCAGGCTTGTGGATCTTCAGTAACTCGTAGAGTCGAGGTAGTTTTGATGCCGATGGCTTAAGACATTTCTCTTCTTCGTTTGAAATAGAAGAACCTTTGATGATATATATTGTAGATTTTCTGGCTTCGATATTGGATCTTTCTTTAGTTTTCTGTAAGTTGGATCGTCTAGCAATTGTATAGGCAGCAGAGTACGGCAAAACTGTCGCAAAAATAATACAAAAAATACTCACCGAGCCCAAAGATTACCAGATAATGAATAGGATATTTAGAAAAATCGGAAGTACCCTCTAAACTGTATTCCCATGGTGTTACTTTCCTTAATGAACCCTTGAAAATAAAAATGCCTCATCTTGTCCCAAAATCACTTACCTTATCTCACCGTATTACTCTGGAGTCAGTTTTCTATGCTAAAAGTGGTATTGCATTTCTGATAAATTACTGATGAACGGTTAGGTTTGATAATGCCCCATAAATTAGTTTTCATTGAATGAAATTTTATAATGAGCTTTTATTTATTTATAATGAACTTTTGGCTGAAAAGGTGATTTCGTCCATGCTAATCATAGTTTGCTTTTCGGCTTACATAAGCTAATCACTTATGAGTTCGGCGTATGTTCTTCTAATATCTATTTTTCACCATCCAAGACACCTTTCTCTCTCCCAATCTTTCTCCATTTTACCTCCACTTACTCATTACACCGTAATCATTTTCAGACGAAGTTATCAATGTTTTACGAAATCAAGCATACTACGGCAGATCAGATCATGAAAACAGAAAGAACCGAGAGGTTTAAAATGTCGATTTCCCGCGATCGACAGAAGACAAAAATTGCTGCTTTAAGACTTATGCCCGTATTCATGGTCGTATTCCTAGTGATTACCTGGCTATCCCCTAGCCAGGTAGCACCTTGGGGTCCCCTAGGCTGAGCAATTGAGAAACCTTACCTGGGTATCCCCGAGCCAGGGGAAGCCAGGGTAAGAGATTTGGCAACAATCCCGCGGAAACATTCATATGAACGGTTCCTCTGAACTGTTATCAATGTTTTCGATGCTCATTTTTCACCGTAACCAATCGCGCTATAAACAATAATATACTGTACTGTTTCACGATATTAATGAAAAATGATTGAAGGAATATGAGAGAATGTTTACAATATTACTTAAATATTTATGTAATTTGAATGATGAGAAATATGAGGGTGATTCAATAAGTTCCGTGTTTGTAAACAAAATACGTTACAATGGAAAGTTGTTGATATAATCAAGTACTGCCTTTAGTACAGTAGTATCAATTCAACCCACGCGGGGGCAGCAGTCCTGCGTTAAGGGAGCTTTGGGTAAGCTTCAAGCCTCACCCAGGAAATCGACGGCCTGAAGGAGAGTTAGGGGACGGCAGTCCCCTGGGTAACGACTATGAATACCATTCCTGAGCCTAGGGGATCCCCTACACCTGGGGACACCCAGGTAACGACTATGAATACGGCTCTTAGAAGTAGGCTAGTTGACAGGTAGTGCAGCTGACTAATTCATATGCTCCCTAATGCATGTTTCTAAATCTGACGAGTAGTGCCTACGTAACTTCCCTGCATGACTATTGTGTCACGTTTACACTCTTACATTATAGATTATTCTAGTATTTTCTGTAGCATTTGTAGTATACCCATAGTGTGGTGCATGTTGGTGAAGGTAAATTTCTTCTCTGTAGTTCATACTGGTGATAAGTCACCCCCGGCCAAACACCCTTGTAGTGGTTTGTGGGGTGATAAGTAGATGTTTATGTAATGCAATATCATTTATCTTCTCTATTCGTAATTCCTTCTACTTCATAGCGGTGCTCCGATATGGATTTTCCTTGCTTGTCTCCCTCTTAATCCGTGTAAATTCTCTTCCCACCTCAATTTCACGTTTTGCCATCTCATGAATGTAATCCTCCCATCCGCTCTCATAGTCATCAGCTAGACGCCACAGAATGTCACCCTCCGTTTAACGGTTAAGTCATTCCGTGTTTAACTGTTTGAGATATTTGTTGACTCTATTCTTACCACCGCCTAATTCGCTCAAAAACTAAATCATTTCCATTTGAAATGTCACGCAGGTATCTTAATACCTCTATCTCATGAATGTCCTCGCTTTATCTTGTATGCCCTCACCTTCATACTTCTCGAGGGTTTCATTAATATATTTAACGGCACGTGTAATATACTTCTCACTCTGACCATAGAGCTCAATTTACATACAATCCGTGGAAAAATTTATGGAGGTGGTCAAATTGATCTAAAATGCAGAATTTTATATACTTTTCATGTGGTTTCTATATAGTTTTGATGAATAGTTTCTCCTGCTCTGCAATATATTCGTCACAACTGCCGCTTAATTTTTTTTAATGCTAATTGTATAATCAAGCTTCGGTAGATGCATTAGAGATGCAGTGCGGAGTATTCAAATTGAAGATAAAACATAAGAAAACAAAAATAAAGATATTCTCTAGGACAAAGAAAGCTAAGCTTGTGATTAAAATTGGAGGACACAAACTAGAGTAAGTAAAACAGTTTATTTACTTAGGTAGCACGCTAGAGGAAAACGGACATAGTAGCAAAGACATACGGAAGAAAATAGCGCTAGCTAAGGACGCGTTTAGTAATAGAAGGGAGTTGATGATGGGGACGATGGGTAAGGATATGAAGAAGAGGCTGGAGAAGAGCTTGATATGTAGCGTTGCGTAGTATGGGGCCCTGAGAAAGGAGGACGTGAATAGGCTGCAGGCATTTGAGATGTGGGGGTGGAGAATGATGGAGAAGGTGAGGTGAACGGAGGGGAAGACTAACGAGGAAGTGCTTGAGATGGTGGGCGAGGAAAGGAAACTTCTGAATAAAATCCGGGATAGACCGGGTAGATGGAATGGCTGAAGGATGGATGGCTGAAGGATGCAATAAAGAATGATGGGTTGCTGAAGAGTGTGATAGAGGGAGGGATGTAAGGCAAGCGGGGAAAGGAAAGAAAGGGAATATGTTTCATGGACGGGATGAAGAAGGGTAGATCTTTTGCAGAGGCGAAAAAGGATACGCTAGAGGGAGGTAGGTCCCTGAATGTGTGAAACACCGGGGCGAGATTCTCTGACATTCAACAAAACCTACTTTTACCAGTAAAGAAAAACTTTACCGGTAGAATACGTTATGATAATAAAATTGTATATTATTTGTATTAAAAATGTATATTTAAACCTCTCTGAGGCTTCATATGAGTAGGTATTCTTATACTCAATATGTGTAGCAGAGAATGATAGAACCTTGTTTCACCTGTCAATATGTTTTCTTAGTACAGTGCTTTTCGACGTCATGATGTTTCGGATCTTCCGGTGAATTTTTTATCCCAGGTCTCACGCATATGCACCACTACTGATGTCTGCTTATCATTTAAAAAAGGTTCGTTTAGTTGATAAGTTAAAGAAATCAATGCGCCATAACTGTAGAGCTCAACTATTGTGCTGTCTCAGGAAGTGTTTCCGAACAAGGCTTTAATTATGTAGTGAAGAAACTTTGTCAGTGTGCGGAATTTATGTGGCTGAGACAAATTGAGAAATGCCTTTAAGGCATTGGAGCAAATCCATTGGGACCTTAGCAGTGCTTTTATTGCGTGCTTGACGCTCCACAAGTTATATGAGCCTTCTCGTGGTAAATCTTTCCCACGGTTGCCTGCGTACTCTTCCACAGTTTTTTTCTCCCGCTACATAAGTTCCCGCCGTAAACAGGCATGTGCGTTCTATTCAGACGTGAATAATTGAATTTTCTCCTTTCGTTATCTTCCTTCGCTCGCGTCTCCGCCCTCCTGGGGTCAAGCTTTAATTGAAAGCAAGCCCCCAAGAGGAATCTGGAAGAGGTATGAGCGCCACTCGCTCAACTCACCGCTGTAGGTGGTCCTTATCTGCATGACTGCGGCTACTCTTTCCTAAATGTGCCACTAAATTAAACCTTCCTTTTCTTTCAACCGATGTTCGTTCTTTTTGGTTTTCCGTTATTGGATTTTGTTGTTCCAAACTTCCATCATTAGTAAGTGTCTTACAAGTGATAAATTAAGTTAACTATAAAATTTCCGCTCAAGAAAAAGTACTCGAAGGGGTAGGGCCATCTAGATAATCTGAGCTTCTGAAGGATAGGTTAACTATTTCACTTGATTGATACATGATGGATTTAGTTCTAGCTGAAAATATTTAAGTTTTAAGCTTTTGATTTGCTAAATAAACTGTTGAAAAAATAAAATGTCGTGGTAAGTAAGGATTTTTGTTCATATTTACTTATTTTTTTTCTCATTATTTTCCCATTTAACAGTTTTAAAGAAGCCGGCTATCAGAAGCAGTACGCTATATCCTTAAATTTGATACGTGAAGTTCCAAGGGTAAATTTCAGTTCAGCGAAAGGTATGGTCATTCAGATGGATTCCAATACGACTTTTGTTGCTAGTTATTGCACTGACACGCCAACGGGAATTCTGGCCTCAGGAATACGGCAGTATTGGCCTCGCAGATAAATGAAAGAACGCACGTATGTCAAGTCAACCAAGTCAATACTCGAGAATTTCAAATATACACTTAACGAAGAAGATAAAGTGGGCATTAGAAAAAGTGAAATACAAATCACTAGATAAGGACAAGCAATTTATAACCGTACTAACATGTTAAAGGACTATATAATGAGAAGACAATAATGATTGGAGAAAATTGAGGCAAAGGCCAGTTTGGAAAACTTTTTATTTTTTGGGAGGCAAGTAATGTGAGTGTACCTGAAATGATATGTTATTCTTATTTGTCTTAAGAATAGCGAAGCGCTTTCGACGGATAAAGATGTTGACTACATGGAAAAGTCTAGGAAGTTCATGAATGACCTTGGAGATATCAACGACTGAAATATTTTTATTGGAGGTTGATGTATTAAAAAGAGTGCATATGAGGTGTCTCGCAGAGAATAGTCAATGATGTATGTGTCTTAGATTTAACGAAGCTTCCGTCCTAATATATTTGAGTTGTAGCCAGTGATAGCACCTGTGACAGAAAACGTATACAAGGGACGAACGCCGGTGGATTTTGAAAGTGGCGCGCCTTCGGATTCGAGAGAGTGGGATGAGATGAGGAGAGGAGAGAGTTCGTAACGGGTTCGTATAAGTATCGGCCTCTCTTCCATGGTTGATATGCTGGGAGTCGTGGCGTGCTCCTGTAATCCAGCTACTTGGAGGCTTGGTGCAGTGGATGGTTTGTGGGCGGGGGTCCTGCCGCTGGGTTGTCCCACGTCGACTGGGCGTCCGCACTAAGCTCGGCATCGACATGGGCACCCCGGAGGAGTCTGGGGTGGCCAGGTCGCCTAAGGAGAGGCGTATCGGGCCAGGGGGGGTAACCCAGCAGCCAAAAGTCTCCGTGGCGAGCAGTAGTGGGATCGCGCCCGGGAGTGGGAGCCCAGGGGCAGCCCGTCCGCAAAATCAGACCTGTACCTTTTGCCACTTTTTTCATCTTATTTTTTTTCAAGGAATCTTATTTGTGTTTATATTAGCATCATATATTATATATTCTACCTTTTAAATATTTTTACATGAGAAAACTTTCCTAATTATTATTTTTTTGTTATTTTCTGTATTATCAGTGCCAAAATAATTATTTGATAATTTTTATTATATTTATATCACTCATTTTACTTGAATCCTGCTAATTATTATGGCAATAATTATTTTGGAAACCGATTTTTGTTGTTCAAAGGTTTATATGGTGAATATGCCTACCAATTACTGGATGGGATTGGATTATAATTACTTGGATGTTTAAATTTTTCTTAAGTAAGCCGGCATGAGGCTCCGTAAAGTAAACAGCGTAGCTGTGCCAGTGTGCTCAAAACTTTTTCATACCGCTACTAACATTAAAACTTAATTTTCTTGAGCTTACAATTAGAATGAATGTGGTTTACCGTGGTCTTATATTTGGCGACGCTTTCTAGCACCATTGAAGGTATAATAATATCGATTCGTATATTCGAATTCGAAGGTATCGATTCGCAGGTATAAGAATATCGAATAAGTAAAATATCGAAATATCGAAAATATGACACCACACCTATCTTATTCGTAGTATAGAAACTTTTTGATGCTTTACAGTCGTTTGGAATAATTTTCAATGAATTTTAAAAATTAATGGAAATGTTTATCACCATGAATGCATTTTCTAATAAAATATTGAAGGATGTTTAAGTAATGCAATATGAAATAAAATGTCAGCTTAGGTTTCTTAGTGTTTGGTGCACAAGCTTGCGGAAGTAATATTTCAATTTGGTTTTGACATCATGGAAATTATTGAATATCTTTTTATTAAAATGTCACACACAAAAATTTTACATTTAATGTCAGTGGTGTGATAGAAATTATGTTGATTTAAATTCTACTGGTGAAAGTAAACCATTCAGATTTAAATCCATTTTCAATACAGCTAAAATATTTTTAAGTCAATATATCCTCTTCGGGCTCTGTGATTATTATAACCTGCGCACACTAAAAATTTCAATTTCATTAGTGACTTAGATTCGATGCATTAACATCATTTCTGTTCTTTATTCGTATCAGTGATATATTTGAAGCACTCAATGTTTTGAGATCTAATTTTTTTCTCTGGAGTTCTTGATTTACTTCCCAGCCGTCTTTCAAAATCAAGCCCGAAATAATTGATCATACTTGGCAGTACGAGGTATTTTGCCCTTGGATGCAAGAGTAACATATCTTTTGGCCTTGCCTTAGGTGTATAAACCTCTGAAAAATATCGTAGTGACTTTTTGGACAAGCCGGGCCAATTGTTTGTCCTCTTAGTGCTAAAAACTTTGTTGCACTCTCTTGAATAAATGCAGTAAATTTCTGAGAAACAACTATCATACTTCGATCAAAACCCTCTTGAGACTTTCTGATTCTTAACTCTTTGATTCTCAAACTGAGGCCAGTTGCTTTCAAGGGCTTGAAACAGATCACAATCATTCAAATTAAACCAGCGTTACGTGTCTTAACCTTGATCCATCGCATTCACCTTTCGAGTGGAGAGATTGACGTCCTGGATACACAATTTAAAAATCAACCATGGATTCTACACTAAGAGGTTTTTACCATCAATGATGGTAATGATAAAAATCAGCACATTGAATTTTGCTCTTTACTTAAATTACTGGTTAATTTTCTTAAGACGTGAGACGAGATTTCCTCACCATGTTCCAACTTCACAATGTAATTATCATTTCAGTCAAATAATGTTTCATTGTTTTCTGCATTATGAGTTCTCAAAGTTTATTTTCTTAAAAATAATATATATCATACTTTTCATTTTTATTAATTTTTAAAATTGTTAAACTGAAGAGGGAATCAATATAAAAATACAGCCACTATAGGAGTATCTGAAATGCAGCTGAATTTAAGAATTTACCAGTCGTTTCCAATAGCAAACCAAAATCTGACATGTCCAACCGACTGAATTACCGTATAGAAATGTTTGCTAGTCGGTAATTTAAAAAATACACGACCAGGGTTTCGGTGCTTTAGTATCGCCATCAGAACTTTTTTGAACGTAAAACTTTTTTGAACAGGTTGACCTATGGTTGAACAAATTTCATTTCACCATCGGTTGATCATTGATCAATTATCGATAAGCGATGGAAGTAATAAAGGTAAGGAAGGAGTTGGTGAAGTTTAAAGATGGGAAATATATTTTTGCAAATGGAAGAAGAATTATGAAATTTTCAAAAAATTCAGGGTGACTTGTTAGGATACGAACTTCAGAGTTACACTTCGTGTATGGGTTGCTTTTAGGAATTTTCCGCGTTACCTATCTCATTTTCTTATAGTATTCCTTAACCACATCTTTAACAGTGCATACGATTTCCAACCCTTGGGATTGGATTAGGATTGAGAAAGTGGCTTTTCTCTCGCAAGCCTTTCAATGGACTCGGTGCCGTCATCGCGATCCAAGTTATCGGTTGCGTTGGTTTCTGAGCGACGATATTTTATGCCGCAATGTAATCGGATTTACAAATTTCTTCCTCTCATTTACTTTTTTCTTTTTATATTTCAATCCTTTGACATAGATTGCTCCTTTGTTAAAATTATTTATTGTGGTAAAACGATGCCTTTAAGCCAAAATGCTTTAATAATGACTTTGTAATTTTATATGATGTAGTAGTTACGTATCCATTTTTATTGATGAAATAACGTGTTAATTTCTGAGTTTGCGGAGCTTAGCAATGTTTTAGTAAAGAAATATTCAGTGATTCTTCGGTCGAGTTCCTTCAAGAGTGTCTTTGCATGATTTTAAAAAGATAAGTTTTGCTGCATTAAATATCTCAGTTTTATTTTTCATGAGACTAAGATGCTTCCGAGTTTGCATTTATGGAGAAATATGTTAAGATAGAGAAATTCAATTCATAATTGATACAAGTCTTCTTTTCTATTTCAATGCAAGCTTCCGAGAGAGGTCACACGAGGTAGATTTTTATATACCTTTGTCTATCATGAGACATCAATGACTACACAGCCGAGGTATATTGTGAGGAATACGTGTAATGTCATCTTTTTGGAATGAGTGATCCACTATTCTGCGGTATAAATGATTTTACCATTATTAAAATAATTCTGAATTTTTTTCTCATTGGTTCATTTAAATATTGTGTCCGCTCTTTATTCGACAATTTCACTTTTCAGAGTATTCAGCCAGAAGCTGATGTCTTAATTCCGTCTAGATAATTTAAGAAAATCCCTGCTGACGCAGGATGATTGATTATTAAAAGTTAGGTTATTGTAACAGCATTCTATGTTTCAGTTACTTCTTAGTGGAGCGTAAATGATTTTATCTCCATTTTTAAAGAAGCTTTTAACTTCTCTTTGGTATTTAACTTAGAGATTAATTCGTAATAAGATATTAGTCGTCAATAGAAAATATCTACATAGATTAATGAATTGCATTTGATTTATCGAAGAAAGGATGAAAAGCACTTCGAAAATTTTGGAATTTTCTAAGAGCTACAAAATTTCTTGTAACTTCAGCAACCTTATGAACATGAAAGTACACCGCCAGAAATTAGTTCAAGTACAAAAATCATGAGATAATCAGTTTGTTCTTAAAAAAGGTTCGTCAATTGTTCCCATTTCAGTATTCGGCGGTCGCGTGTACTTGTATGGCGGAGATAATACGCTCACGCTTACGCTATTATGCCATCGAGATGTATGTGATGTGAATGAGAATAAAGAAAAGTTCTTCATTGCCTGCTTAAGCGGCTGTGTTTATTTGGGTACGTTTCGAATTCTCGCCGCCACCTAGATACTAGAAGTAACAACCTTTGGAAAGGCCACTTTTCACCGTACATGTTTTTGCACAAGTGAATATATCATAGATTGTACAAGAAAATTAATAGAATGAGAGCAGTTCTATTTTCCGCTTGGTACTTCTTTTTATTTCATAGTTTGTTGTGCCGGACTTGTATATAACACCAATAAATGTTATGCATAACATTTTATGGTGTACTATTTTATGAAGTATTTTCTTTGTTGATAGTAGTTTATTCTTTGATAAAATTGATAATTTGTATCCTCAATTACCCGCAACATACCCATGTGACCTCTGAGTACATCTTTATATTTTTAGATAAAAGAACGGTCAATATTTTTTTGCCAAAGAAAAGTACAGTGGCTCTATTTATTTGTAAACATAGGTCCTAAAAGTAGAAGCAATGGTTTATAATTTGACGTATGAAACAACTATATAACAATCGTGGTATACTTTTGACAGATTTATCAACAATGGCAATAATAGCCACCAGAAGCTAACGCACGCCTATTTAATAGACCACCCTCAAAGTGTTAAGTTAATCAGACAATCATAGAATTTGCCGCTTTACACGGCACGATTTTCCTCAGGAAAGAATCCATACATTCATTTGTACAATAACATGTACCGTGTAAAGCGGCCTTAACGAATTCTTCAAAATATTTCGACCGTGACGAAATGTTTTAGGACCAACTCTCTCGTGAGCAATGTGATTTTTCGGACAGTGCCCAACCAAGCGTACAGATGTAAAAATCCGAAAGGTCCGGGTCCCTAAAGTGTGGGTCGGAATCTCTTCCCAAAATCAGTGCAGCAGCAGCCGCCCCACGAAGAACGTGGCCCGGGGCAAGTCAACGGACGATATAGACCATGTGACGCTCGGAAGGAACGGGGTACGTGTCTCGCAGGTCCGACACAATGGCGGCCGTCTTGGGGGCTATGTCCAGTCATCCAGGCGACTCGTTTTCTCCTTCGTGACTCTCGGTCAGTTACAGGAACGGAAGTACACGGCGTGAAAAGTTTAGATTTTTTGGCAGATACTTTTTCATCCATATGTGTGAGAGAAAAGTGGGCAGGGAGTCGATGGTCTACTTTTTTCACACAGTATTTTACGCGGCTGATCCGGGTCGAATATTATAAGATCAGATAGCGGCGATGGGCGTTATGTAAGAATCAAAGGTTTCGTCATTTTGCATAAAATTACACACATAGTTTTTTAGAATTCCACGTTCATAAGTAATCAATGGTAATATATATAATTCGTGTCCTGCTTCATTAAGAATCATTACTATTTAATCGAGTCGTAATGATAGTACCAATATTTTAAATTTCAAACAAAATATAAATTTTAATACTATGGTGATGCAGTCAGGGCATTTGACCTCGTACCCTAATTCATTTCCTGTAATTCTACTTTTGTAATTGCTAGTATTTGTCTGTTAACTTTTAACCAGTTAACTATGCCTAATTTCATAGAGCTACTTAGTAACCACCTTGAGTTGAGCATGACGGAATTTGATTTAATGAAGAGGAAAATACCATTAATTTCATCACAGATGCAATTTACCGAGCGAAAAATATGTATATTTTGTAATTTGTTTCTTCGATGATTTGGTTTCAGAATAAAAAAATATAAAATTCCCTATAATTACATTTGAACGTTATTATAACGTTTCAACTTCCTGTTTGGACGTAACCTCATAAATTGTAATTTCTGCGACTTGTACGTACGTTGCAAACCTAGTGACCCAAATTTCCTATAATTTCGTCTGTAATCCCTAATGGGATACTCTTGATCAGCGAAAAATTACCGTCTACCTGCTTTTTTACTGTCTTTCATCGAACTTCATTCTGTGTCCATCTCAGAAGCTTCTAATACTCGTTAGTCATATCGAAAACGAGATCACACGAAGTCTACCAGCATCAGCTGTCAACCATGTATCCATTACCACTAAGAATTCGCTTGCCTTTTCACTCTGTCTGGTGGCATCAGCAGTCCAACTAGCCTCCCTATCTTCATTGTATTATAATTCTCACCTATGTTTTTCTCCCACCAGACTGTCATCTCTCCGACTTCTCCCTCCCCTTATTGGTCTCATTACAATAGTTAAGGTATTTTTTTCTATACAAAAATTTGCTCTTTTAAACAAAGAACACAAATTATTACACATTTCACCTAGATAATGAAATTTCATTGCTTACGGTTTATCTCGAAATAAAAGTGAACAATGGTTAGCAACGGAGGATACCGATATAAACGGGAAAGCATAACGACAAAATTTTGAATGAGCAGTTACAGCAACTACAAGAAATGTTTATTTTTAAGTATCCGTCTCTCCTTCGTTTTTTATTCCACTTTCACGTCCTTGTTAAATGTCTCACACACCTTTCTATGTTCAACATTTTCTCGCCAAAAATGTCTGCTATTATACGATTATACCTGTTGTCTTTTACCCTTTTTATGGTGTTTTTTTATTGTTTATTTTCCATCATCCTCCATTTTACAATGCTCCCTCTAAAATAGAAAATGCTTGGCAAACATATGCGTATTACTATACGTGGAGACAGTGTAAACTATACATCATGCATACATACCATAGTCCAAATTGAATTCATTTAAATTGGCAGACCGTCTTTAGTACTCTAAAATAAACTATATTATAATCATACCAGCATTAGAAAAATTCTAATTATGCAAAAGAAAAAGAGATCGCAAGCTAATATAATGAACTAAAGACGTGTATTTCCCTGTGAGAGCTTACAAAAATACTGACGGATGAACTGCATTTTATGTTAACAATTTTATAATTAGAAAATAAATTTAATATCACATCCCCTGAGCAACCAACAATATATGAGTCGCACTATATTTGAGTCACGGGGTTGAGAAGCTAAAAGAGAAGGGACTACTTTGTCCAATTAAGGTTAATAACATCAAAAATCCTCCGGCCTAGGCATTACGATAGTTGCTATTTGAATGTTCTCGTCTATAACCTACATAAATTCTCAGACAGAATAGGTAGGTACCTGATTTGTTAACATTTTTATCCAAGTTGAAAATTGGCCGTGAAAAGACAAAGTCATTGAGATTCTCTTGAAGGAGAGTAGTTCGTAATCACGCGATTTTTTCTTTGGTAAGCATTAGCCTTAGCACGTGGAACAGTTCTTATATATTGAAAGTATTGGATGATGATTGGTTTGGAAGTTGTAAACACGAGGAAATGGGCTGCAGGGCACAACATCAAAAAAGTGAAATGATTTGGAGAAAGAAGTTGAAGTCCTTGCATGGATCGTAGCGTATTTTTGCTCAGAAATATCGTTCCTGCGTGAGAAGAATGAGTCAAGTTCGTAGATACGCCGCTAGTATAAAGGACGCTTAAGAAGTAGGAGTACCTTCAGATATAGATCGAGTAGAGCGGAGAGCCGCAAGATTTGTGAAAATTTGTTACGATAAGCATAGTAGTTTTACTTCATTGTTGAGAGATTTTGGATGGGAACCTATATCTGATTAAAGGGGAAAATATAGATTAAATTTTTTACGAAAGTTTGATGTAGACTATTTTTTGCCGGACGTACAACAAATTTTATTGGAGCCTAACTATTATGGCAATAATGATCACAGGCATGAAATCAAGGAAATACTTTAGAACCAATAGATTTAAAATATCATTTTTTCCACATAGAATAAGGGACCATAATAGTGGGAATAGATCAATTCTGGGAAAATTTGACCCTCACTGAGTGAAGTAGATTATGGACTTGTCCTAAATGTCTGAAAATCACTATTAGCTACTAACCCCGCGTAAAATATCCGGAAAAATATAGCTCCTGCATGATGTAGTACCTTTTATTACTATTCATTAATAATATTAACCAGTAATTGTACCTTAAATAGTGTCGTGTATGGGAGCATGTTCGTCTACGTAGCACTCTTCTAGTTTATGGTTTGCGCGGTCGGATTTCAGCTGGGATGAGGGCTTCATGCCTGGTGTGGAATTGCCCCGCGCCACACATCCTATTGGTAGCTTGCATAGTATTTTGTAGATGTTGATGTAGAGTATAATAGAGATGTGGAGGAGAAAGGAAAAAAATAAGCTGACTAGAAAGGAAAGGGATATGAAAATGCTAGATAAAGTAACAGAGGAATGAAATGGGAGGGTGGTGGGAGAAACTAGGATACAGCACATGTAAGGAGAGGGTACATGTTGGACAGGGTTGAAGATAACGCTGGGTAAACTGGGATATTGCAGTAAAGTATAGGAGTTTTGGTCGGGAAAGACAGGAAGAAGATACGGAGAGTTTTCGAGGAATTTAATACCGAGAGAAATTAAGTTTTGCAAGCTAAACGTGAGTTCCCTACCTCCGCAGTCGGGAAGAATGTAGGTAAGTCTTTCCAAATATCATCAAAACATTTATTTCGGCACCACTGAATTCAGTATCCAAACTTTATTGATTTGCTCTTCTTCTTGATGTATTGAATTGAGTCTGGTTTCTTTGCGATGAAATCGTGAAATGACCTTCCTTTTAATATCACCTTCTACATGCATTTAGCCCTCGAGGATTATATTTGAGTGAGCTGTCACAGCAAACCATTTGCTGGACATTTATTTAGTCAGAGACTTGGATCAATAGTCAGACTTTTGTTGGTTAAACGTAAATTCACTTTCCGCCCTCCGATTCATGGATAATTTTTCATTCCTCTACTTCTGTAAAACTTTTCAATATATTGAATTATAGTGGAACTTTACATATTGCAGGTACTTGGCATTAATGCAATTAATGGCAATGGCAATTAATTAATTAATCCGTAGGCTAAGAAAAAACTTTTACATATTTTTTCAGCGTGCATTTTTTTGCCTTTTTCTCCTTAGCAATACATCCCATTCTAGATATTAAGTTATTTATCTATTAAGTTTGCACATTTAGTCAGCCACGCGTGAACAACTATTAATGGATCCACTAAATAGAAAGAAATTGATTTTTTTCTTATACCGTGCTAATTTTTTCGTGATATCAAATACCTTTATCAATGTAAAGTCCAACAAGGATGACAAAGAGTAATTCTAATGTCAATTGTCATCTCATCAATTGAAGGCCTACCCACTACTTCATGTTAACCCCTTGCAGGGCTGTGCCGTGCGCTGAAGCATGACTCCTCATGTGAAAGATTTCCTTTCTTGATAAAATACGTACTTGAGACAGCTTGTATTTGTTGGCAAAACTTACGGAAAATGGTGATTCCGAAGCAAGTGCAAATTGCTCTCAAGGGCGTAATTACCCAACTTGGATAGCGGGTGAATATGATTTATATGTTCTGAATTAAATAGTGAGCGCTTTGTAAACGCCTAGGGCACTCAATTCGTCGAGTTTAATCGCGAACAATGCCTTGCAGAGACGATGCCGTATTATTCAAGTGCAGAATAATGGCTTCATTCGAGCTATTCTTGCAGTGACTGTAGCATCCATTTTGCAACACTCCTCGACTAGTATTTAAGTATATACAGTTGAATTTTGATGAGTACTTGGTGAAAGATTACTTGCCACTATTACACAATGTTTATTTAAACTTGCATGTTTTATTTTTAATTGTCATCTGGCTTCTACTTTATTTTCAGCAGTAGATAACTACAAATTTTATTCGCATACTGTACTTGATCTAGGGTAACATAATCATCTCTCAGTAGTGTAAAAATTAGAAAATCAAGTCGTTTTACCATTGAGTTTCATGTTTTCGTTAATGAGTTGAAAATTGACAACCTTATGTGATGTCCACTTCATGTGTAAGAAAAAAATTTCCTCTTTTGGCTGATATCCAGTGAAAATGAATTATTTATTACTATACACAAAATTTGAAAATTCAATTAAGAGATCACAATCGTTTATTATCTTGGATAGGAACGATGGGATTGAATTCAATCAGGTGTAAGCACTCTCGTCATTTTTTATTTTAAACTTTATCACCGCTCTCTGTTTTCTTGCTAGGCATTTGTGGTTTAAAAATAATTGGCAATTAAAGCTTTGATTATACGTAAATGATATTCATTTTTCTAAGGTGAAGCAAAAAGCATTTTTCTTCTCCTCGGCCGAAAATACACATCACTATGGGTGCCGGAAGGCCACTCTCTCGAGGGTAGCGTAAAAAAATAGTCTCCCGTACTTAAAACGGTTCATTAAACGGTCAGATGAGAAGCAATACAATGTCCATCGAGAGACAAACGCATTCCCTATCCGTGACGTGAGGAGGCGGGGATCTCCTGTACAGATGAAGAACGATATAGAACCTGAATGAGGGATGAGGGGGTTTCTAAGGATGAGGGTGGGAATGGTGAGACTAAAGGAAGAGGGGGTGATCAGTGGGCCGTGGCGACGGGAGCGTACCAGGCAGAGACAATCGAGGTGGTTCGAGGAGCGACTGTAGGCCGGTGGTCATTTATTTTTTGGAGACGCACGGAAAAAACCCCGATGGCGGAGGTGAAGAAGTGTGAGAGTGACTGGATAAGCGATTGTCTTGGCGGTGCGCCTGCTGAGCGAATTACTCCAATTTCCCGCGCATGCCGGCATGGAACTCGGCATGTGCTCACATGGGGTTCGAAGGATAGCGGAGTCATTCATCTGCATCCACATGCTAACTTGAAAGCAGCCTCCGGAGAGTAGCCGAAGGGTGATTTCGTACCATGAATGTTTCATTTTCAGAACACTTTCATTACATCATCTGTCATCATATGTAAACATATGTCATCATATGGTGAAAGAGACTGGGTCTGCGCGCTTCTGTATATGGGCTAAATCTGCTATTACTGTCGCAAAAGATAGGTTTTAACTATGGCAAATAATATGGACAAATTCTAAGTGCATAGTTGAGAGTAATCAAAACCTCGATTGAAAAAAATAGCTATGGGGGATAAAAATACAATACCATTCTTCGACATTATAGAGCCGTATCAAATCGATTTTAGAATAATATTTCTCATGAAACGTGAATTAGCCCTGACTTCAAGTATTAAGTTTCTCGCATCAGAATACCCTATTGTAGCTTTTTGTTGTAGGTATAAATTTGGAAATATCTTAGAAGAATCCATAGATTTAGCAATGATATTTAGGGCAATAGTCAGTGAAGAAATAGAAAAGTATAAACAGAAAGGCAGCAATGCATGACCGGTGATATAAGAAACGAATGGAAGGAAATCATATCATACTGAATGATGATATCACGAATCGTTTTTGTCTAGTTTAGCAATACTCTCTTTTATAATATTAAATTTGTAACTACGGGCAAATTCTACATGTCATTTACTCGGTTAAGTTTCTATCCTTGAGCATAACCTATCTCTAGGCATTATGTACGTATCAACATGATTTTCTAAGGGCTTACTTGTATAATTTATTTAGCCGAATAGAAGAAGATATCACTTAAAACTTTCATTACATGCAGTATGCAATAATCAAGGAGGAAAGGTAAATCAGTTTGGGGTGACAATACCTTCATATGTATATGTTAACTATTAGATGTTTTTTTACCAAAGAAAACATACCAAAGGTGTGGTAATTTCAACGGTCCCTGTGAACGCCTGCTAAAATAGAAAAAAACTCTCGTTTTTTAATTCGAGCTGTGAAAAAAATCACATTTTATAGATAGGGTTGACTTTGGGAGCTAAGGCTACGGGCAATGATTTCACAGAAGCATTTCCGGAATTTTTCTCCGCCGAAGTTTCGTATCGCAATGGGGTTATGAGGGGTGTTTTGCGCCAGAAACCGGCCTTTACAGGTTCATTTGTTCAACTTTCC
Organism: Ceriagrion tenellum; assembly: GCA_963169105.1. Classification (NCBI taxonomy): domain Eukaryota; kingdom Metazoa; phylum Arthropoda; class Insecta; order Odonata; family Coenagrionidae; genus Ceriagrion; species Ceriagrion tenellum. The sequence continues at coordinate 57,723,056 of OY720634.1, forward strand.
TCATAATCTGGCTTCATAATACGATTGCTTACTATTTTGACGAAAACGAGTGTGTGTAAATTTTTTACATATAGGAAAAAAGTACTGAACGCAAAATTATGAAAATCTTAGATCTGAAGCGAGTTTGTAATTTTAGTATCGGCCTTTCTACGTAGGTTGATTTGCTGGGAGTCGTGGTGTGATCCTGTACTCCAGCTTCTTGGAGGCTTGGGGCAGTGGATGGTTTGTGGGGCTGGGTTGTCCCACGTTGACTGTGCGTCCGCACTAAGCCCGGCATCGACATGGGCCAAGTTTTGAACACAGAGGACGATGTTCACTCTTTTCAACTATTTGCATCTTTACAATTTCATTTGGTTGAATATTTTAAAACAGTAAAATACCACTTTCTAGTTGAATGACTAAACTTAAGTATACTTGTTTTGACCATAATAAGTTTAATTTATCCCTTGAATTCATCTCTACTGCGAATGGTGATTGTCATCTGTATTTTAACTTAAACTTTTTGATTCATTTGAATAGGATTCCCGAAGCTTTTAAAGCTTTATCGCAGAATTTTCAGGGTTGTAAACATTGATTATGGGACATCGTGTATAAGAAAGTGAGGTCATGTTTCTGTTAGCTTTATTTGGGAGATATTACGGCAATTTATGGTGAATTATAGCTCATATTTATGACCTGTAGTTTACCTACCTTGAATTTCCAAAAATGACTGAATATCGAGGGACTAGGATTGATGGCCTTCTACTTTAAAAAATGGGTATTGCTCTAACTGTATTATCGCTCTCTGTTCATCCACAGGCCTTCTGGGAACTATTTTTCTCTGATTGAATTAATTCTTCCGTTTGTTTGTTGTCTGTTTTTCCAAACCATTGCGAGGCTATTGTTATGGTTTGTTAAATTTTTTTTTTTGGGAGTATCAAGGAGTTATCCCGACGCCCCCCTACCTGGAGGACCTTATTGTGTGATATTTGCAGTAGAAAAATCATTCGCCTGGACTGGGAATCAAACTCGGATGCAATAATCGGTATCTGTGAGGACATCTTGCTCCTTATAGCCCCCATGAGATTCACAGAGGAAGATGACGCCTGGGTGGCTTAATTGGTCAGAGAAAATGGCGTGCAATCGAGGGATCTGAGTTCAATTCCTAGTCCAGGTGAATGATTTTTCTAATGTGAATTTCACACAGTTGTGTGATCACTAGCGAGTGACTCTGTTGAAGTTACTGCACGGCTAGTTCCGTATTTATTTGAAAGTGGAGGACTAGAGTTTGATTTCGCAGTATCCCTCTCCTAGATGAGTTACTTTTTCTACAGCTTGAGAGCCTCTTCTGCCTTCTCTGTTGGTCCACGGGTGGTATTCTATTTCCCATCCACCCGTCTGAGCTGAGAGTTGAACGGTTCGGGCATTTCCATACCCGTCACCTATGGACGCGTCATCTAGGGGTTACAGGCTCTTATAGGACTCATTCATATTTTATCTACATCTACTTATTTCCCAGCAAGTCACCAAAAATTCTACGGGAACTACTAAAATAATCTATTCTGTAACTATGTAAGCTTTACACAAGAGTCATGCAGGGAACATGCAAAACACGGTGTCATTTTTACTTAGCAGATTTAGAAACATGCATTATGGGGCATATGAATGAATTAGCTACACTATCTGTCACCTAACCTGCTTCAAAGTCTACACGCAGCCATTGTGGTCTCTTATCGATCACGGAGAAAGCGACATTTTAATCCATTCTGTTCTACAATCTATTTCCCTTTTTTTCATTATAGTTTTATGTTCCTTCAAAGTTTGTTGCCCTATTATGATTCACTAGGTCTCATTACTGATCCAGACATGGTAATCTTACTCATTCGATTGGAAAACATATGGTATTGTCGATATTGAATTTCAACCTCTGAAGGGGTAGCAAGAGAAAATATAAGTACCCAATTGACCCAATTTTCTTTCAAATCTTTCCTCGGTTTCGGTTCTTTTGTTTGTTTAACTGGGTCATAAATGAATTATATTTGATTTATCATGGATTGGAGTTGAGATTAGGAATAGGCGTAATAAAAATGGAATAGCCTTCATTGAAATAATTAATTTTTATGGCTTAATATTTCTTGGTGTGAAATGTTTCTGCTTGCTTCCGAATAAATTTGAACAATAATACGTTAACAAGCCTTTTCATCGACGAGTATAAATTACCATGTGATCAGAGTGGAATGGCATGTCTTTAATTTACCCTGTTCACTTGCAGTAAGTAAACTGTTGTGCCGCTGTATCCGAGCCAGTCCAATAATTATTTACAGATAAATATGAGATTCTCAAAGCTGGCCACGAGCTTGCTTATTAAAAATGTGGTAATTTTTAACTCGTCATTGAATAGAGTACTGGAGTGGAATTCTGTACGGTTTACGTATTAGAATCTTTATAAGTTTTCAAGGATACTACTTTACGATGTTCAAATTAATGTGTTACAAAATTCTGTGAACAAAAACGTGGACAATGAGTCATAGTTTAATATAAAGTATATTTTTAGAGTAATTGTATGTGATTAAGACGATCTTTTGCTAACTAAGGTTTATTTCGAGACGTAAAGCTGGAACAGTGTCAATTTCGAGTGGATAGGAGGTATGAAAACGTGTCCTAGTTTCTTATGGACAACTTATATTTATTATATTATTCTTTGTAAGGTTCTCGTCCGCCGTGTTTTTCATGTTTCTGTTATCCTGAGCAAATCTGTATAAAAAATTATTCTGGAAAATGAAGTGCCGTTTATTTATCGCTTCCCATTTGTCTGTTTATTGCTTTAGATATTTTATGTTGACGCGATTGAAGTCCTGACGAATTTTTCCCGTCAAGTATTTACGACTGCCGACGTTTCGGTATATAACATTCAGGAATGCAGCGATGGCACAGGGACGTTTGAAGCCCAATTTATGCCCTTATGGAAAACGCGCAAAGATCTCACTCTTATCATACGCCAGGTAAATATAAACCCTAAATTTATTTTAAAATTTTTCTTTTGGTAGATTACATCGCATTAAACTGCAACGACATGAATGGCGTGTAAATTACATTTTGCGTACTTGAGGAACAAATTTCCTCATCTTTCTGTCCTTAGTCCTCACTGGAAGCTTTCATCCTTCCTGTAAAAGTCGTCTGAGAATTTGACAGTATAATTTCAATGATGAGAAATAATGCAGCGAGGGGTTTCAGCTGGGAGCCAGTGTGTCTGTACGAGGAGAGTACATAATTGGGTTGGCAATTTATTGTCCGCCCGTTTCGTTCTTTTTTTCATCCACTTTAGCTGGAATCCCTTTCATCTACATCTACGAAATACCGTGAAAGCCACCCCTAGGGTGAGTGGTACGGGATCATTCCACACCATATATGAAGCCCTCATTCCAGCTGAAATCTGAACTGTGCACATTACCCCGGAATGCCAGGTGCATGCCAAAATCAGTCAGAAATACAGTGCGCAGTCAGACCAGAAGTAAGGAGAGTGCTACGCAAAAGAACATGCTACCATGCAGTACACTACTTAAGATACAACCACAGGTTATAATAACTGCGACAGATAAATAGTTCTATAAGGCACTAAATCATGCAAGAGCTATATCATGCCGGAAATATTATGCGAGGTTAATAACTAATAATGATGTTAGGATATTTAGCACAAGTGCAAAGGCCGATGTTACCTAGTCTGAGTAAAAGAATTCTAGAACTAATCCATCGTAACTATTATGGTCCCTTATTATACTCGGAAAAATTAAATTTAAAATTATTGGTTCTGCAGTCTAATTCCTTGATTTCAGGCCTGTTATCGTTTCTACCATAATAGTTTGTCTCTGGCACAATATGTTGAACATCTGGTAAAAAATAGTCCTCTTATGAAGTGACCATCACCGGAGGAGGGCATAAATGTATCTTTTGAAAAATGAGCTGTCGGTTTTGTTAGATGCTTGAAAGTTGGTCATTTGAGGGTAACGCACTTATAATTGTGAAATGATATGTGTAATATTTGGACTTTAAGGAATAGGAACAAATGCGTGAAATCTTGTTCTGATTGGGCTCCATATTTCCTATCTCCTCTTCACGCCTAACAAGCGTGTATTCCGGAAAACGTCATTAGATCAATAGCCAGTCACTTATTTTACATATTGATAAATATCAGTATCTATCCCATTTATATTATTACATAAATCTCGAATTTAACTTCCACAGAATGCAATATCTTTCGAACTCTACAGCTATGAAGCAATTTTGAAACTGTCAGTTACCGTGTTACGTAATTAGTAGCCTATAGAAATTTCACTACTACACTCGACTCACAAATTTAAAAATTGCCTGAACAAATTAGTGATGGAATATCTTAATGCTTCCGTAGAATGTATTTTTCTTTAACCTCATTAATTAGAAAATAAATTTCAGACCCTTCGACCGAAGGCTATTTTTTAAGGATAAGGCTATCCTATTCATCAACCAGTTTTTCTCATGTATCGTAATTTATATAAGTTTAAAGAGAATTGATTCAATTTCAAAATAATTCAAAGTTTATAAATTACGTAATGAAAGAAGTAGCGATTTGGTTAACATTTTCAAAATCCTTAGCAGTATATGCAAGTCATTAAATACGAATCACATCTTCTAATAAAGCTATCAAGAACACCATTGTAGTAATTTTTTCAAGCCAGCTTTTCAATAAAGCATGAGCAACTATTCGAGGTATATTTTAATGATCTTGTGGGAAGTGAGCCGTATGGGTATGCATGCTTTTAATTTAAATTTATACTATCATCAAAATTCAAATAAGTAATTAAGTGAAGATGCACTAAAACCTTTGTAAACATTTCTGAAGGATTTATGTAATCCTATCTATCATTTGAATTTATATAAAGAGAAAAGAGAATCCATGGAAAATTAATGCTACAGTCAAAATGATACGAAAGGAAACAAGGCATCCGTGGCATTCGTCTCATGTATTTCATGTATTTATCTTCTGTCTCTCTTAAGAGATATATAAGGTAACTAAAGAAATAAATTATGTTGAAAAGCAGCGAGTCTCTTCAGTAATTTGACCAACATTTCAAATCAACTTGAAAACATCGCACCAAATTGTCAAAGAAAATTAGAAAGTGCTCGAAAGCAGAATATATCAACACTTAATTATTTTTATATTAGATGAGTGTCGGAAAACATTAGCACACCCGAAACCATGTTCAGGTTCCCAAAGTAAATGCTTAAGAGCGTAGGTAGGTATCGGTAGTCCGTTCGTGAACCAGTTGATTGATAAATATTTACAACCGACTAATTCAATATATTCATTAAAACCTATATATTAGCAAGTGTTTGGTATAAAAAAGCTAATAACTCTCCGTGAACATACTAATGTTGCTTTTTTTATTTTGAGATTTTTTTAGCCCTTGTAGTTGTGTCAACACCAAGAAACTAGCAAAAGTATGAGGAGTGTATTATTTAAATTATTAATTGGAAATCAAACGCATCATATATGTATTGCAACTACTTTTAAGGCAGTTTTAACGGGCTGTAAGAGATAATTTTTGCTCTCTCACTCTACTTTTTTATAATTCGATGCAATGATTGCGACTAGCCTCAAGCGCTAATTCTTTGTGATCCGAAAGAGCCCCGTATGCAAATCGAATAAAGATTGCTAAATCTTTATCGCGTTCTTTATAAGTTTTTAGAGAGTTTTAGAATTTCAGCAGCTGCTAGCTGTTCAAAAATGAAGTTTCATAATTCTATTGCTTAGGTGGCCTGGTTTTCCAATATAGATAATGACTCAACAACTAAAGCAGATTTTAACTGTGGCAATTACTGTTAAATTGGACCCTGATTCGCATTTTGCGATTTGAATGTTATTGCAACGGCCAAAAGTGAGCCTTTATTTGGAGAGAAACTCCCACCAAACTAGGATTTAATGAGTCGACGCACGTGAAACTAGACACTTGGTGTGTTGTGTGATGTAAAATTAGCCCTAAAAAGTTTTGCAATTATATTTTACTAATTCAGCGGCTTTTAGCCTACATTAATTTTTTACACCCTTTGCTGTTCTATAATCCTGGTTAATAATGCCTGATTAACCTAAATAAATGACGTCGCCAAAACGTTAATTACGGGGTTACCGAGGGTTTGGATCATGTTAGGTATTTACATCACGCAGTTGGTGTCATTGTGTGAACTCTCTCGATGAGTGAGCCTTTACACATTGCTTTTATGCTGAGGAAATGCTTTGCTTTAGAAAGACAAAAGGGGACCTCAGATAGTTTGTGTTAATGGTTTAGAAGATCATCCAAATAAGTGTTTAAGATTTTCAGTCAACATCCACTTCATTTGAAGGATTGAGTGTCCTTATGTGAATTGGTGTACTTAAGGAACTTGAGAAAGAATGATGAAGAAGCTTGAGTATCTTTCTAAGTTATTTCTGTTCATAACCTTGTGAGAAGCTTTGATTACTAAGTTTTCGGTTTTTTCTTAGCAACAATCTTCTGGGGTTAGTGTGTCTCGCTATCGAGGTAAAACCATTTTTAATTGTTTGATAATAAAACTACTCAGGTGTTTATTGTGGCTTTAACAAGACTCAAAACTGAAGCTATTCATGAAACCTACAAGTAAATTAATGCAATCGTAAAACAGACTCCCGCGACCTCTCAATCAATGGAGCAGGAAGTTGTTCATAATGGAAATGGAACCTTAGGATTATTTCCATCGTGCAGGGTATAATGTGGAATGCATGGGAGTTGGTAGAGTTTTTGCTCTCATTTGTGGGTAAAACTGAGTAGAAAAAGCACCTACCAATCTTTGAAATGCGCTTGCTGGCTGTGGAACGGGAAGTAATTGTTAAATATTATCGTAGAAGTAATTTTACAGGTCATATTTTTTTCTGAGATTGTCCCCTTAAGCACGAGGTTACTAACGCGTGAATTGTAACTGATAGTATCGTATTTCGGTATCCGTCTCCGTGCGTCTTTGCATTTATTAGATGAGTTTCGAATGGCATTTGACTGAAAACTAAAGTTCATGATGAGATTGGAGACATCAACGCGTGAAATTTATTGTGGTGGGTGAGGAACTTCACTGAGTGAAAATAAGGTGTCACGCAGTGCATAGTCAATTATGCATGCGTTTTAGATTTTATGGAGGCGCTTTCTAATACATTTGAGCTGCAACCAGTGATAGTGCATATGCAAGACCAGCTGGTAGAATAAGAGAACGAACATATCTTGTTTAAATATCTTTCTCGGGCTTCGCACCGGGTAATGTTTTCATAATCCGCCGACGTTTCGGAAAACGACTTGTTTTCCATTTTCAAGGCACGTGTTATTTCCGCCGTGACTACTATATAACTAAAAGTAAACAAGCTGTTGATGCCCCAACATTGAAGCTCGAGAAAGATATTTAAACATAATACACCGGGAAAATCTTAAATCATTTAACATATGTTGTATTTACCTTAAGGATTGTGAACAGTATTTAACGGATAAATTTGTTGGCTAGGCTTAATGAAAAACTCATAATGAGGTTGGGGATATCAAACGAACTTTTTATGTTGAGTGGCAAACTTCAATGAGTAAATTTAAGGTGTCACAGCGCATAGTCCATAGGTTTGCGTCTTTGATTTCATGAACTGATATTACGTGTTTGCAAGTGTGGGAAGTGAGAGACAATGTACGCAAGCGTAGACCACAGGTGGATTTTGAAAGTGGCGCGCCTTCGGATTCGAGAGAGTGGGATGAGATGAGGAGAGGAGAGAGTTCGTAACGGGTTCGTATAAGTATCGGCCTCTCTTCCATGGTTGATATGCTGGGAGTCGTGGCGTGCTCCTGTAATCCAGCTACTTGGAGGCTTGGTGCAGTGGATGGTTTGTGGGCGGGGGTCCTGCCGCTGGGTTGTCCCACGTCGACTGGGCGTCCGCACTAAGCTCGGCATCGACATGGGCACCCCGGAGGAGTCTGGGGTGGCCAGGTCGCCTAAGGAGAGGCGTATCGGGCCAGGGGGGGTAACCCAGCAGCCAAAAGTCTCCGTGGCGAGCAGTAGTGGGATCGCGCCCGGGAGTGGGAGCCCAGGGGCAGCCCGTCCGCAAAATCAGACCTGTACCTTTTGCCACTTTTTTCATCTTATTTTTTTTCAAGGAATCTTATTTGTGTTTATATTAGCATCATATATTATATATTCTACCTTTTAAATATTTTTACATGAGAAAACTTTCCTAATTATTATTTTTTTTGTTATTTTCTGTATTATCAGTGCCAAAATAATTATTTGATAATTTTTATTATATTTATATCACTCATTTTACTTGAATCCTGCTAATTATTATGGCAATAATTATTTTGGAAACCGATTTTTGTTGTTCAAAGGTTTATATGGTGAATATGCCTACCAATTACTGGATGGGATTGGATTATAATTACTTGGATGTTTAAATTTTTCTTAAGTAAGCCGGCGTGAGGCTCCGTAAAGTAAACAGCGAAGCTGTGCCGGTATGCTCAAAACTTTTTCATACTTTATACATACATACAGCAATTTATGCTTATATTATCTTTATTTTACATATTATATTCTTTTTCATATTTTTTCTTTAATCAATTTTCTTTAGGCCTCTTTCCACATTTCTTCATTTTTTTATTTTTGCGCGATGTAACTGTTAGTCTGTTCGTCTATATTGGAGTTCTAAATAATTCTTAACATTATATCTGCGTTTACTTTGTCTTCTTATTCGCTAGGTTACCTGTAATCTTTAATTAACACTTGCGTGTTTCTGCATCAATCAAATATATGTTATACGGCCTGATGAGGTCACTTGATTACGGAGGGACTTTCAATTGGCTTTGATTCAGCAAGTCAAATGTATGTTCAAGCGTTAGTCCACGATTCTTATAAGTTCATCGCCTCACAATCTAATGTATCTCGCGCAAATATTAAATATGCGTTTTTTCTACTAAGCTAGCTCTCTCGTTGAATCAGAATGTTCTGAAGAATCCAAGCAGTAGGTTTAACGATGAGCAATCAATTGGTTAATTGTTTGCTAGCTTGGAAATATATACCATTCGGTGACTTTAACGTCCGAGTTCAGCTGCAGCGCCAGAGCTCATAGCATTCTACATCACGTGGTCTCGCCACTTATTTTATGCTCTATCCTTATGCCAGGCGTGTTCACGGAGACCTTTATGCTTTCCTCGTTTGTGGAGACGATAGGCCAATTGTATTGAACGTTCACATATTTATCGCTAGAAGGTTTAATCAGCCCTCAAAAAATACTTAGGTAAATTAATTGGTGAGTATAAAAAGTGAGGAGTTAAACTCACTAAATGCTCTTGAGGATAAAGTGTCCGTATGTCCATTGCGTTTTTTTAGAATAATATGTAATGTTTTTTGTATTAATTCTATTCATTCGCTGAGCTTTACTTTCACTTAAATACAAAGCTGGTCTTTAACCCTAATGTCTAATCGTTTTTAATATTTGTATAAATTCATTTATTAATGGAAGTAAGATAAGATAGTTTTCTCCCCTCTCTTTAATGTTAGATTCCACAATTCTGTATTATTTCGTCTATTAATTGCTGTTCACTTTTTAACCATTTTATTTATTCTTTTATTATAAAATGGAATTACCAAATGATTTTAGGCCGACATTTTTCATTTTGAAATTGCTGTTACCTATCCCGTATTCATTAAAATTATGAGCGTAGAGATTTTTATCAATACATCACTAGATAAGTATAATCACTAATATGCTGTGTTAATATTTAAAAAAAATCTTGTATTCTCTATCCGCGTTGAGAGAAAAGATAATTCTGGAATTTTTCTTGATATTAGGTGACTATGATATATTTGGCAAGGAATCTATATTTTCTTATATCAGAAGGAAGGTTCTGCAAGTATACGTCCATTGGTAGGTGTGATAATAGTACCCCTCGTCACCGTTCGTTTAGAGATCGCAAATGCCCATTCCCAGTTTCTCTTAATCCCTCCTCCATTCCAAACTTAATGTGGTCTCAGCAAACAAAACTAATTATTATAATTATCCTCAATAGTCCAGTTTTTCTCACTTGTTGGTCTCGTTGCGTAGTTCCTATATTTTAATAACATGCTTTAATGGTGATCACCTGATTTCAGGACTGGGCGAGTTTTGGTTGCTATCGGGGCTGGTGATTTTTTCATAAATATTAGTCCATTGTTAATCGAGTGCCTGTAGACAATTTTAGTTTGCGTATTTCTATGGAACCTGGGCAAATAATATTTTCTCCTTACATCCTATTCCGAGGTTAAGTCGACTCATTTGTTTGGTGTATAATGGAATGATGTGGATCTCGCAATCGGGGAAATACGGCATCATGCTTTTCCGTTCCTTATATCCCCTCCTGCGACAGTTTTCCTTTTATCATCGTCAAGAGCTCCGTCACTATGCTCTGTGTAAGTCCACTCAGCCATTTAACTACCGATGACAAACTTTGGCATGCGGAATTCAACTTTGATCGGTGCTCGTCACTTGTGTCCTTTCATTACCTTTAAGGAAATACCGTTTCGGCCGACCGTCACCTTAGACTGTGATTAGTGAATCGTTTCCTTTGAACTTACTCCGCTTCCCACTCAATTACGTCATGTTGAACTTTCCTGTTTTTACCAGCTTTGAACACGCCCTCCAGCTGATCCGATGGTATTATTTAGTGAGAGGAAACGACGTGGCATTGAACAAAGTTGTGACCGGATGATCGAAAAGTGAGCTTCGCACTATGATGATAGTTTTGTAACGGAATAATGCGGTACTAACTATCCCAATGACCTGGTATGGATTCTGAAGAAATCAAGAATGTAAGAGTGATATCAATGCACCTTTCTGAGAACAATGCGTTAAACTATGTAAGTGCAGAACCTTATTCATCCATTGGGATATATGATCGTTAGCCTGATCGTTAACAGGAGAGTAATATGGACTAAAGTTCAGCCTTCCTTGACCATCCAAGTGATCTATCCTACCCACCTTTTACTTATCTGTGCAAATAATCTCAGTTTTCATGTAAACCATCTAGCTGTAGGACACTGCTATCTTTAATTTGTTGAAAAATTTGGGGCCACCTGGAAGTAATATACCCCATTCCATACACTCTTGAGGTGGCTTGCATGGTAATATTCAGATGTAATTCTTGAACTTTTGGAATCTACCTTTTATTTCTCATATCCATTGCATCCTTTAACACGAAAGAAAAAAATCAAGCTTCTACAATGAGAAAATAGACTTTGGTTCAAGCATATAAGTCTATATTTTGATCTTATGTCGTCTACCAGTGCATCTCATTTCTTCTCCATCTACCAAATCAATTGTATTTGCGTACGTTTTGGAAATTAGAGTCTCCCTTATCATGTACTTTTTATTTCAATTACGTGAGACGAACCGCCTTTGGCTTTTTCCGTGAAAGCTCTCCCAGAAAAAGATTCCTCACCAGAATTGAACATGGAAATATGAAGAAGTATTATAAATTCTCTATTACTCGTGTTGACTATTTATCCTAATCTTGCTTATCTAAAAAAACTAAATATGAGTTACGATTATTCTTTTTATAAAGGATGACTATTTAAATTAGTTAATATATCCATATTTAGCATAAATTTAAATTGTATTATAACGGTTCTTGGTTACTCCGATTATATTAGATAGCTACAAAAAAATCGTACCACTTTAGGAATCAACATTGACTATTTTAGACCAAGTTACAAAGGTCTAATCATAAGTTGATCATGAACTGTAGTAATTGATATTTGGTATAAAGTGGATATTTTCAAAGTTAGGCGATATGGTTGGGTTAAACTTCTTACATAACATTTTACTCGCTTATTTTGTTTTGAAAACGTCGTGTCTTGTCATTATTATTGGCACCATTAGCTATATTTTTGGTCAGGCTGTCGTGGTATCGATGCTTTGCACACGTACTGCAATGTTTCCAGCATTCTAGCAATTCCGACAGTTTGCACTTTTCGGGGAGACGGTTTATTCTTAAGTTCTGATGCTCCTTCCTAAGGTGATACAGCTCTGCATATCTCCTTCTATTTTCCATAATAGTTGTCTGCATAATTGACACATTGGCTTTGAATCGCAATGAAATCGGAAATTATTGTGCATATCACCATCCCAATGCACTGCATCATACTAATCAATATATATGTTCCGTTTTGTAACGTTTCACGACGCTATCCGATGCCCAACCGGCGTCCCTCTCTATTCATCCACGGACCTTCTTGAAACTGCTTTTCTTTTATTGCCTTCTTTATGTCTTCCCTCTCATTCGTGATTGTTTCCTGTGAGGATATACCCGAAGATCGTCTCCTGTAATCCATCTCCGTAACATTTAGTATTTGTTTTGTTTTCTCCTTCATCTGCCATATCTCTCTCCCATATGCGATAATACTTCTTACAATTGAATTATATATTACTTTATTTATTAGTTTTGAATATGGTTAGTTCCCATAAATGCTATTTAACATGGATATTGCTCTTTTCTTTGCAAAGTTCTTCCTTTAATTGCATCATACAGGGTTCCATTTTGAGTTATTTTAACTCCCAAGTAGCTGTTTTCTTGGCAGTAATGTATATTCTGTCCATCTTCTAGTACTATGTTCTCTTTTCTCCACCAATGCACATATTTCGTATCTTTCGGATATAAATTCCCAGACCCCAATTTTTGTATTCACCAATTAGCTTACGTTCCATGTAAGAGAAGTCATCATGGTCCTGGGATATCAGTATCTGATCATCTGCTAAGCACAAAAAATATAAAATGCCAATACTATTCAAAGGGTAACCCATTCCTTTGCATTTCATTTTCCATGTTGTAAGTGTTTGTTCCAAGTATATCTTGAATAATGTTGGGGAGACGCAGCAACCCTGTTTTAAGCCCTTTGTAATGTATTTAATAGTTTCAGACTTAACTTTGTAAAACTTTTCCATGCTTAGGAAATAAAAAAAATTTGTAAGTTTTACTTAGAGTATTTATTGAAGGACCGGATTCATCGAATTGTCGACGTCGAATAGTCGATATCACCTATTGATGTCGACTATTCGACGTCGACTATTCGACGAAGTCGGTCGTTCAATAAATATTCTAATTAAAACTTACAAAGTTTTGCTGTTTCCTAACCCTTCATAGTGATAAATTCCACTGATGTTCTTTTATCTATTTGTATTTTTGCAGTGGTAGTATTGTATAACATTTTCAAAGCTTTGATTATATTCATGGTCACGTTTACCTTATCATACTACCCAAAATGTTCCTAAAATTAGCCTTCGGGTCACTCACCAGCACATATGATTGACCGTCCGCACGCATTGAAATGTTGCATCAAAAACGTTTACCCTTCCAATGACTATCTACGGATTCGCTTCATTAAGTTTTCTTTCGGAATTGAGATCTCGTCATATTTTGAAACGCGATTGTGATTCACGGCACGGGTGTGTTTATCCAGCGATTAAATATTGCCACGCTTTACTTCGCTCCTTTTTGATTCGCTCTCCTTTCACTCTCGTCTCCCAAGCCCTTGCCTTTTTACCTAATGCTGCTGCGGCGAAGGCAGTTCTCCTTAAAGTGGTGTCGTAAATAGTTGACGGGACGTGAAAGGCGTGGTTCGGAGCCCCTTCCTTTTTCCCCGCCACCACCACCATGGCGCGGACTTGCATCCCCGCGCTTGTTTCTCTTTCGCTCTCCTTATCTCTCTCTCTCCCTCTTTTCCTCTCTCTTTTGTTGAAGTCTCCCGGGGGGCATTTTTAACAACTCCATCTGACGACGGTAGCACCCACTACGGAGCGTAAATAGGTCGAACGTTGCGCAATGCGGAACTACTTCCACATGGCCGGCGGGGACTCGGCATAGGTGGGTATCTCGTAAGACAAAATGAGTTTTTCGCGCGATGCGCGTCTCAACAATTTGATACTAGAGGTGGGTAGATGACATTGGTTTTAAGGGTATTCCATCGTACTAGAGCAAATACCGGGCCAGTACTTTCCCGTACCAGTGAATGTATTATACCCTGAAGAGGCGACAGCTTAAATCGGGGTCCACACCATTGTTTTTGTTTTTTGTTATATTTTTATTTGTTTGGTGTGGAATAAACATATTTTGACTGATTGACTTAACAGTGATAGACGACACCGTCATCGTGGGGACCGGATTTCGCAGGCTTGAAGCTGTGATGCCTCTTCTTCTACCTGCGTTATTCGATTTTTCGATTCGGTTTTTTATCTCATTGCATCGGCCTGACACGATGTAAACACCAGTTCCCGCATGAAAACCAAGTTGAGCATCATTGAGTTTAAATAAATTGGTATTAAAGGTATAATAAAAAACCCCTGGTTCTTTTTCTCATGTCAAATTTGTTATTAATGTGTTTTAATGTAATTATAGAATGGCAGAAACGATCACAGGCAAAAGATTAAGGAAATAGACTGCAGAATCAATAAATATAAAATGCCATAATTCCACGTACAATATGGGACCATAATAGATGTGATAGATCAGTTCTAGGATACTTTGACCCTGACAATGTAAAATAGATTTTTGCTCCTGTGTCAAATATCCGAATATCCTTATTAGTTACTAACCTCGCATGAAATTTCCGGAATGATATAGCTCCTGCATGGTTTAGTACCTTGTAGAACTATTTATCTGTCGCAGTAATCATAACTATTAGTCGTATCTTAAGTAGTGTACTGCATGGTAGCATGTTCGTCCATGTAGCACTCTCCTACTTTCTGGTCTGACTGCGTATTGTCATCCTGACTGCTTTCGGCCTGCGCCTGGCATCCGGGCGAGTGTGCGCGGTTCTCTTTGGAACTGGGATGAGTGCTGTAGGCCTGGTGAGGAATCACCCCGTGTCACGTACCCTAGTGGTGGTTTACACGGCATTGTGTTGATGTAGAGGAATACTAATGAGACGTATCGTCATAAATGAGTCTAATATTTACTCATCGTCATTAATTTATGCTTAAAATTCAAACAAAAGTTATGATGCCTTATGTAATTTTCCATTCCCTAAACACGAATGAAGCTCTAGGTTGCTTGATGTTAACTTCGAGGTATACGGCCGTTGTGGACGAAAATATAATCGATTCTCACCACTGCTAAGCCGAGTACGGCCCGGTGGATATGGCGTCGGAACGGCCTGAGCGTCGTGCGCCGCCCGAGACCAGATTACGTTCAAGTCATCGTGATCCGCACGCGTGGAAAGTGTGCATGTAACGAGCCTGCGGTCGCGGTTATCTCTCCGTGGGCGCGCCGGGCGTTGATGGATCTCGCGGACCCGCGCCGCGGTATCGGGGAGACCCAAGGGAGGGGCATGATGGGAGATATTAGGGCTTGGATGTTGGTGGTACCCTGTTCACCCCGAGTTGGCATCTGTCTCCACCCATCCTGGAGATTTAAACAGGGAGATAATGGTTCTTAACTTTTCCTCCTTGTCGCAAGGCACTGTGCAAGTTAACATGACGACGATCGAGATGAAAATCTCGCATTCGCTCGCTTTGTTTGCGGTTTCCGGCTCGTTGCTGTGCTGATACCGAAAGTACAATCCTTATGCCATCATTGTTTGTCGCTTTATGCTCCCCCTTGCTTATGCGTAATTGATTCGCCGTATCGGGCGTGAAGCATCAGTTTCCGCATTGAAACTAGGAAATTACAATCATTGAATGTTGTGGGCGCTAAACGTGTAGGCCGGTTATGAGAGGAGAAATACGTTTAAGTATCAGAAAAAGACTAATTTTTTATTTTTATTATGGTGCATCTAGCTCACATTGGTGGACTTCAGTTCAAGTATTTTGTATCAGAGATCTTGAAAGCGCTCATGCTGCGGGATAGTTATTTGCACCTCCGAGAGTAGACTCCAAAATGTAAAGCCATTTTTTGTGTTCAACGATTACAAATGATCTTTTATGCGTAACTTGTTTTTAACTATAGCCTATTCTTTTCTAGCAAAGATTGAGAGCTGACGTTTCTTAAGGATTTAACGTTACCTCAATTTAGAAAAAATATATCTTTTATTTATAAAATGATGCGTGAGATTTGATATCCATGCAGTAGTAAGTTTTTCTACTTATTAGAGATTCTGGGTTCAAATGTGTGTATTTTCCCCCATAACTTCAGCTGTATCCTTTCCAGGCATTGTTTTGGCCCGGCCTCGTTCTGGTAAATAATAATTGAATGAGAACTCAGGATATTAAGAGTTAAAAATATATCTCTCTATTTATTTCCATGAAAGCTATTTAAAAAATCAATTATATGTCAAGCGATGAATCTTTGAAGTGAAGATAATTTGAATGTATTCCGTTTAAATTGTAATATTATTTAAGTACATTAACAAGAATTCATTTCAAGATAACTGCTAATACTTCTTTTTAATTTAGCAGTCAGGTCGCTTTTTGACATCTTCAAACATTCCCTTTGGCGAGACACGAATTATTCTCATTCCCGAAATCACATGAATTAGTTAAACATTGCTACTCGTCTAAATCCGAGGATCCATGAAAGAAAACTGTTGATTACAGTACCTTTTATAATTTTTTTCAGTGTAAAATATTAATTGACGTTCAGGAATCAAAAATTACAATGCTGGTTTTACGTAGATCATTTATTGGACGACCGGTTTCATCGAATAGTCTACATCATCGGGAGTACGGCATTAGACGATTGAAGGTCGTATTAGTCGGAGTGACAGACCTGCGGTCAAAGAAAAAAACGTAGGTGGATGCCCAGTATCAAACGCAATGAAGTAAGTTGTGATTCAGGCTTTCGCGGGATTTGGATGGGTATTATATGGAACAACGTGGCGGAAACCCCAGAAAGCTGAGACAACCTCCAATGAAGAAGGTTGTAGAATGTTATGATAAGAGCTTATTATTTAAAATATCCAAATCACTTGAGGAAAATTCCGCGTCTTAAGAAGTGGTGAATTATAAATTTTGAGATGCTTCATCCATGTCCATTACAATCGTGCCGATTTTCACGTCCGCCTTTTCATAAAAAATGGTCCTAGTGATATCCCTATATTATAATTGATTAAATAGGCATGTTGATCATATTTGAGTTATTCTTGAAGTTGTTGTGATTCTTATGGAATCAAATCTCTTTCAAAAGTTTTTTCGACTTCAAGCATTTTCGATCGTTGGCGGGAAGGAATTGGCTTTTGACATTATTTACACTTCTTGAATGATCTGGATTTCTTTAAATGCAGCAAGTAACGTCTCTTTTCGATTCCGTAACTACCTCTTTCCTCTTGCACGGTAGCTATCTCTTTTTTCCGAATGAAACCATGCTTGTCCTTTTTTTTAGTTTAACCTTATCGCGACTGAGATTAAAATGTATTGGTCTACTAGATCAACTAAGTATATAGACTTAGACTTGTGAGCCGATGGATAAACTCTCGGCGGCGGACGCCGGCTGGAAATGGGTCGGCGGCCGGCGGAACGCCGACGGCGCGCCGAGCCGATGGTTTTCATCGGCGGCGGCGGCGTGACCGGCGGCGTACTAATCCACCCATAATGTATTTACAAGTATTTCAGCATGTTATAGAATTAATTATTCATTGTTTCTCATTATTCAATCTATGTAATTGTTTATTTCATTTTAAAGCTTATTTTATTACACTTTATTTAACGTATGCGAGAAATTTCCTTTAAGTTTAAGCATTTAAGCAAATATCGTATAGTGCAACTTCAATCAAACCTAATATTATACCCATTCATTACTAAATTTTATAAGATAAATTCATTACCAATTAACCTGTTATCTCAAATACGAGCGAAAAATTTCGTTGTAAACAGTTATATCCATTTCACAGTTTAAATTTTATTTATAGTTTTTCAAATATGATGAAATACCGTTCAAACTATCCTGTATGCATTTTAATCACCTCTTGAATTCATCTATGTACCACTTTTTAAATTTTGAGAGCGGAGGATTTTATGGAAAAGGCCTCTCGTTTTTTAGATTTTTATTAAAATTTTAATATTTATAGATTAATATCCGAATTAATCAGACGAAAAAAAGCAATATAAAAAAATTTGGAATTTGAAGAAGACTTAAACAAAACATTTAAAAAGAACCTATTGGGGTACCAACTCCATAATCATAGCTTTATAGAAGATTATGGGAAACTGGAACTTATCAATCAAGAAAATGGCTGAGACTTTGCTAAATATTTCGAAATACTTTCGAACTGCCCAGAACCCAAGGAATGATTCCCTCCAAAAGATCCCAATGAAAACAACCTTAATTCACAGGAACCAGATAAAAAAGAAACCACAAGACAAATTAAAAACCTTAAAAACATGAAAGCATCAGGTGTAGATAAAATTGTAGAAGAACTCGTGATAGCAGCTGGATCAAAAAACACAGCAGAAATATCATAAAAAATACATAAGTTTGGCGAACTGAACAAATCCCTTATGGCAGGGAAAATGTCCTTATTCATCCATTTTATTAAAAACAGGAGTTAGAACAGATGTAAACAACTGCGGAGGAATTCCACTACTTTCTGTCACATATAAAAGTCTCTCACAATGCTTTCTTATTCATTGACAACTTAAGTCCCAAATTGGCGAATATCAGGGCTTCAGGCCGGGTAGATCACTCCCGGAAAAATTCTAAATCTAAAACTTACAATTCGGCACCAAAAGATGTACAGCAAGAATATTATCTGCACCTTCGTTGACTTCAAAAAGCCTTTGATACAGTTGATCGCGAATCTCTTGATCAAATTTTGTAAAAACAAGGGCTCGTCCCTAAAACACTTGCAACCATAGGACACGCTCACGGACAAAAAATGTTAAGTAAAATTTAGGGGCAAATATTTCGGAACCCATCGAAATTAAAACAGGAGTAAGTCAAAGAGATGGACTCTCAACATTACTCTTAATTTGTATCCTAGAAAAAGTAATTCGAGAATGGTGAAAAGGCAAATGAAGTCTAAAAATTGATCAACCAATCAAATTAGGAGTAACACATGTAACAATTGACTACCTGGCTTTAGCAGAAACTGGCGATATCTTGCACTTCTGCAGGGGGTATTCGGCAGGTGCCGATGACCCATCATCAAGGATTCGACGTTTGGATTTTCCATGTCTTTGTTCGTCATTCCCTCTTCCTCCCCAGCATACGCCCTCTCCCAGGATTTCCCAAGTATTTACGGTTTTTGTTTCCCACCCCCCCTCCCAGCAGCGGTGAAGCATCCATCTTATCCGGCTTAAACCTTTTGGACTTTCAATGTTCTTATTTGTGATTTCCCCTTATCTCTCCAGCACACGTCCCTTTCCCAGGGTTTCCCGAGCATCAACGGTTTCTGTTTTCCATCCCCACGTCCTCCTAAAACTGCTTTGTTTGACCCATATCTCTTCCGTCACCCACATTTTTCATGAATATATTTTATGCACAAATCTTGAATAGTATGATGATGATGACGTAATATCGGGACTAGTCGAGTTAAATCTTTCATTAGTGGAACTGCAAGTGTTTTCTCTATAATTATGGAACTTTTCCGCCACATCGCATCTGAATCTGTATTTTATATATTTGACGACCTCGTAGTCGAAAATTATCGGAAGGACATTCCATTAGAGCAGAAAACATGGCAACGAACTAAGTAAGAATATCACCATGTGTTTAGTGCTATGTTGAATTAAAACAGAAAAGCCCAAGTCAAAATGAAATTAATTATGAGGTTCATTAATATTTCCATTGACAATGCAGTACCACAAAAATCAAAATAAGTTAGAGCATCATGCCTTCCGTCTTCTATACTTCGACGATTGTTCGAAAAGTACGGGAGTATCTAAAGCGCACCGACCCCTTTTTTGGCCACCCATAGTTTGGTCACCACGTTGTTTAATCAAAAAGCACTCCGTTGAAAAAAAAACGGCTGTAAAATGAAACAGGGACCAATGAGTAGTCTCGTACCGGAACAAAAGTATAAGCTTTCATTTTCAATGGAACTTTGTTTAAGATTGAAACTCTAAGTCCGGCTTGGTTTTATTTTCGTTCCGGAAAGTAAATAGAAATTGAACCAAATTTGACATTTCGAAACTGCTCCTTCTCTCGAATAGTTTCGGTTTAAGTGAGTGGGAGCTATGATAGATTTACGATACTCTTATGATAGACCGTCGACAGTAAAACAACTTGTCTCAATGAAGACCATAGCGCTAGTGTCTCAATTTGTTCTTTCTAGTGCTCGCAAACACCACCACCGGATTTTTGACGGGCCAATCATCTTTGGCAGCAGACATGCGCCTGCTCCTTCTTCTGCTTCTGCTTCTTTTAGGGAATGCCCAGTGCCTAAGAAATCCAGCGAAAAAGCGGAGAGCCTACCTTGAACCACTGCACTGCTCCCCCTCTGTCAATATCGCGCCCTACTAGTAGGGATCAAATCTGCCCCTTTAGAGGGGCATTTTCTGTGGTCATTGACCTCAAGGTCGATGTGGACAGTATCTTTCTATAATTCCTTAAGTAAAACAAAAGACAAAGAACAAGAGGGGACATTATTGCTTGAGAGCCATGCGTGGAATCTGATGGGCACATTAGTTCTTCTTTTTGGATGCCGCATATCGGATAAACTTGTCAGTTTAAATGGTCAGGGCCTCTTCCTTCTCCAATTGTGCTTATAAAGAGACCTCCACCTCTCTAATCGTCCAAACAACAATCGTACCCACAGTCTCTTTGAATTGGGGACGAGACATTTTTACTCCCTCCTGATTGCCGCAGAAACGTTTATTTAGTAACCGTCCCTCCAATCACGCTTATTATCTTTTTTAATAAGATATATTACCTGTGCTTCCGCACTCGCTTCATCCGCAGAGGAATATTCATAAGTCTCCCCTTTTATTACCCATTAAGACTGACCCGCCAAACCCAAGCCGGGAAATCCCAGTCGGTGGGGGGTGGAGTGAGGGGGAAGGGAGTGAGGAGGGGACGCTACAGTTAAAATTCCGAAGAACAGGCTGCTGTTATTAATCGGAATACAAAACTGCAAAAATACGTTTCATGTAGTTCGTTACGTGAATTGATGTACATATTTTAGTGAATATCGAAATACTTAAAGTTTAAGAGCGGTAAAAGAAAGAGTACATATTTTTCTTGCTTCGAGCTCCGCAGAAGAAGAGAATATTCATGTCACCACTTGGATCCTCCTACCTTAACCATTCATTACAGCCTTTCCGGAGACACTTAAAAGAGCTTGTCCATTTCATGTTTTTTTTCAGAATTTTATAGGTCTAAGACAAAAAGAAAAGTAACGACACAGCGATACAACACTATACCTATGCCTTAACCAGGCTTTTAAGTTAACCAAATTTAGGTGATTGAGATTGAGGTTTATCTTCATGTTATATTAGTGCTTGTTTACGTGAGGAATCGGAATCGATTCAGAAACTATTTGCATTATGAAGAATGGCATTTCATGGAAGATTACGAATCATCTATGCCGAAGGAAATAAAAACCTCGTATGCAATTTCATGATGCCGATTCCTTCTCCCATCTCCATGCGAAGTGGCGAATGCACTCGCCATCCTTCTATATACACTATGATTGCATTGTTGATTTACTTCCTTGAACTTCGTTTACCTACGATCAAAATGCAAAAGGGTTATTGTTTAATATACGACTAGTGTTTTTATATTGAACGTAGCTAATATTCGAACCTCCACAGCATGTACTGAAACCAAATGGCTAAACTCCCGTTGTCAGACATATTTACATTGCATTGAGTGGTTGGAGGATATGCACCTCGGAAGGAAAAGAGGAAGAAATAGAAGTCTTTGAGATGTAACTATGGAGGGAGGACAGAAAAAGCGCAGTAGACGGAAATACTAACGAGAAGTGTCTTAGGTAGGTGAGGGAGGAAGGGAAATCTGGATATCACACGTCCTAAATACGCAAAGGATAAAGAAATGGAAAACTAAGGATTCGTCACCTTGTTCCGATCTGCAGCATCCGTCACCTTGTTCGATTATGCGGCCTGTTAAATAATTATTTGAATCTCCTATTTCATAATGTTGATTAGGATGGATTATGTGTGTATTGGCCTACTGTTTATTTTAACCTATCCTTTGATGGCTGTATGCTGGCTGCTGTCGTTGTACTTTACTTGATATTTGGTTGGTAGATATTTGTGTTTTCTCTTCAGTAATCATGAAATTAGCATTTAAATTCGTCTGCAGACGCCACAGCCAATCAGGTGGCACCTGGCCCGGGAGGAGAGAGTATATAAACCGGCCAAAATTGAGGAAACGGCATTCGGAAGCTGAAACCCCCCCCTGATGATGGAGGACAAGTCGTTCTCCCAAACGTTGGGCCCCATAGACCTGCTCACCCAGTGGAAAACCCGAGAAACCTTTATCCATCAGATACGCCGGGAAAATCTGAGATCCTTAATTACTTTTGTATTTTAATACTGCCAGTTAAGTGATAGTTGTCAATATTTATTTACGTACTTTAATCGAACGTAGACTATCAATATTTTGTCTTTCCATTCTATCGTGAGGTAAAGTGCACTCATTTGTGTATTCAATGATGGAATTGGAAGGAAATTAATCTCGCAATAGGGAAGATACGGAATTATGCTATTTCGTACCTTTATTCTAAATCGCGACTGATTCTTTTAATTTCCCCTGAGGAGTTTCGTGAATGTATCCTTCAACCAAGTCCCCTTTGCCATTTTAATATCGATAACCCACATTGAATCGCGGAATTCAACTTTGGTCGACGATAGTCTTTTTCGTCCCTTCGTTTTCTTTTAGACAATACCGCTTTGACTGATTAACATATGAGGTTGTGGAGGAAGCATTGTTTGCAGTGAACTTATTCTACGGAGTATGAGATGAAGCAATTCTCCTAGTGGATAATGTAAATCAACCTACCGAACTTCTTATTTATTTTACTTAATCACTTTGTATCAGAATATACTAGGAAACTACCTCTGATACTGTATAGAATTTGAATACGAAATGGATGGATTTTATTTGAAATTGTGGATCATTAAAAATTTTAGTAAGTAGACTATTCGTTATATTTGTTAAATAGCTGTCATAATAGCAACACTTAGTATTTGGATGAAAATCTGAAAACCCATTTAATTTGCCATTTACGAGCTCTAATGATTCACCTCGAACCTTCCCCTATGGGTTGATCAAATCAGATTGATAACTTCTTCAGAATTAACGTGTCAAACATGTTATACATTTCCGGTGTTTTTATCCAATGGCTACTATAATTTTTAATTTAAATTTTTTTTATTTTAGCGGTTTTCTCTCAAAATTATCTTTGAACAAGTAATCCTTGCGTGAATAGTGTTTCTGAACTTGTTTTGCTTATCAACAGTAATTGGCTCATGGTGCCCATCGGTATTTTAAACGCAACATCCGGGGACACTGGATGTGATAAACTTTAAATGTCGCCAGTTTAGAGTTCATCCGACATATTTTATGTGATATTTGGCAAATCTAAGGTCCAGAGTTTGTATTATTGTCTAATATACATTCGCTTTTTAAAATATACTATCTGAGTTCATGTAATGGTTTAAAATGTTGAACAAAAACACCAGTTCAAAGTGCCAGGTAATATGCCATCCTTTGTGGCCGCGCGCTAGACTCAATCTTGCGGTTAGGCGTGGCAACCAGCGCTTCATGTGATCGCATTTATAAACCACTCCGTCATCCGCTCTACCTCATAGCATCCGCCTGTCTTCCCTCTTCCCATCTGTCTGTCTCCGTGTCTTTGGTACTCTCTCTAGGCTGGGGCGTCGATTCATTGACGGTAAACCTTGACGACAAACAATCGCGGATCCTTCGCGGGCGATTGGTGCCGTACAATGCGCGTGGTTGCGAATCCAGCTTTAAGTGCCTTGCGTCGGCGTTTGTGTTGCAACTGAACGTGGAGCGACAGGTCACAGTTGCAAGCGAGATCTGTGAGAGGCGTGAGTTATTTGCACTAAATATTTGCAGTGGCATTTGTATCACGCTGAATCATTCATGCTTCAAAAATCTGTTTTTCCCTTTGAATAATTTTTACAGACAATATGGATCAGGGTTGGTTCCTGTGAATTATGAGACATTCTTTTCTATGCCTGTGATATTGATGCAGCATGCAAAATATATACTACCTTTTTATATTTTATTTTTCAATCTTTATGACTGCCTTGAAGCTTTCTTCTTCCAACTATTCTACTGTGTAAAATTCTGCTTCTTTAAAAACAATAAATAATGACAATTTCAATGTCAAATGTTTCAATGTACAGAATTTTTTATTGGTAAAACAACTAGTTCCAACGCAACTGCGTCATCTTCAGGTCTTTCTGAAGCGCCTACCAGAAGATGACGCAGTAGCGTTGGAACTAGTTGTTTTAATAAAAAAAACTCTGTAGATTGGTACATAGTTGGTATTATCATTATTAATTCAACGATGAACTTCCACAAGGTTACGCCTAAAAGCATTGAATTCACTAAAAAACTACATTTCCTCGTAGCTACTACTCAAATTGATATTTAAACGTCTTAAAGATGTAATTAGTGCAGCCAAACTTTTGTCTTTATCATCATATCCAAAGGTGTAGATATTTATCATGAGAGTAAGGATAACTTTATGATACCGCATTAGCTTTAGAGTGAACGCTTTTTCTATGGCAGATGTTTTAATACTCTTATTGCTACGTCCGTTTTATCTTAATAGGCCTGCCTTAACTCATGGTTTGTTCAACCCGCATTGATTTGTGCAACCCGAAATTATCTCGTCCTTCTGAATCTCATTTAATTCATTTTTCTCTGCAGATATATCGATCGTGGTCGTACATTGGAAATAAGTTTCACCCAAAGTGGGTGTCTGCATATTACAAGCAGCGCCATATTTTATAACTGATTTAGGATAGAAAGAACATAATTCTTTGACTCCTTGCGTTTCAATGAAGTTTTTTGCTCTGGCGCCGACTTTTCCTCGACTCCTTTAAGGGTGCCGCCTAAAACTGTTGCTGATGTTAAATGAGTAACAGATAAGTCAATTTTAATCATCTCTCCTTCAAGGCACTAATATTATTTAAAAGCTAAGAATCTTACTAGTAGCAAAAATGGTGAGTGGGTGGAAGTTTGTGGGCCCGGAGAAATTAGCGTGACGAAATATCACGTTTGAGAAAAGACAGTTTCGATTATCTCTCCCGTAAGGTGTTGATTAAGCTTCGAGAGTTAAAAACGGCATTATTTGAAAATTTATGGCCTGCACTCCGTTTGTGAGTGGGAAGTTGCTCGTATGAAGAAATTTGCATGAAGAAATATCATGATGGGAGTCGATTTATGAGTGCCCGAGATTTCATAATTTCGTTTTTCTCACAATGCTTATAATTCCATTTCGTTTGCATTCAAGTCGGCGGGGAATAATGTTTGAGGGTGACACTAATGTTGCGGTGATAAGAGTTGTGCTGGAGCCGACCACGCCTTCTTGACCTCGATTCCTCCCACACGTGCTTCCTTCTAATACTCGGAGGAACACCCAGTGCCCTGAGGCGGCAGTAAACCGTGACCCGACCCACCCTCGCACCTAACCCTCCCCTTATCGAAACGACTCGTTCCCCGGAATCCTCTCATCCGGAACCAGTTGATTTGAATACGCACTATCTGCTGATTTTCCAGTCTTACGAGCGTGGAGATATATCGCTCACTAGTCGCCCGTTAACTTCGCACGTCAGTAGATTTTGCCCTTACCTGATTCCACTACCTGTTTCAAGTTTCGCGATGCACTTAACCAAAATATGAGGTTTGAAAAGAAAAGGGGAACTGGTTGGTGAAGTGGATAGAATACTCATCACGAGCGTCCGGTATGAATTCCAGCAGTGGTCGAATTTTTTGTACGGAGTCCTGATACCCATATTGGCATTGTAAAGAAAGCATTTCTAGTGCGCGCTCCGTCCTTCGGGTGGGGCATCCGGCAGTGAAAACTTTGAAGCCTTTCGCTAACAGTAGGATAAAACAAGATTTTTCTACACTTTTAGATAGTTAGAGCAAGATAGTTCCCTAGCCATAATGGAGGCCATATTCGAATTAATTCGAACGTTTTAATGTCAGTGACTGTAAGAAGCATGAATTATATATTGCATTATTAATGGAGCAATAATATATTTTATGTGACTGAAATTCTCAGTAAATAAATAAAAATATGTACATAAGTCTTATATTTGACTCATTTTTTCACGCGGTAGGTTTCAAACTCATTCACCATGGAAGTTTTTTTTTTATTATCCTGAAAAATTTACTGCTGTGACAGTATGATTTATTTTCAAAAGTAACTGATAAATTGAACAAAATACACACTATTAATTTTTTAATATGAATAAAAATTAATTTAGTAATCCTGTCAGAACGAATCATTTAATCGAGTATACGCTGCTGATCGCATATACTTGTACGTTGATACAAGTACACGCTGAGAGTACAAGCAAGCGACAGTTTATTTTTAAGAGGTACAACTATTTTCAACGCAAAGAAATCATCCTCAGGCCCTTGCGTTGACACTACTTTACCTTGCCGCTGAGTATGTGCTTGTATCAATGAATGGTTATATATACATCATTCTCACGTGTATGTATCATTGAAGTTTCTCGAGTTTTGGTCAATTTGTTATATATCTCAATGCCAATATTTCACCAAGTGTTTTGGCATCTTCAAAAAAGTGTCTTTGAAAGATGTTGAAGAAAACCGTAGTAAACTTCATGCATTTATTAGTATGTAAAAGTTCTGATGATGCCAAAAAATCAGACAAAACTTTGGCATTGAACCATCAAACAAATTGATCAAAACTCGAGAAACTTAATTGATATTGCAAATATCCTTCTGAGTTCAAATGAAATAAATCTTAGTGTATACGTCTACCAAAACCCTCCCCAGGACCTTAATATGGAGGAAGGACTTGTGGATTCTTGTGGTACTCGGAGCTGGCGTGACGGGATGAACATTGCTCCTGTTAGGGCCAACCGTGTTGGATAGGCCGAAGGGTCGGAGCCATTTGAAATGTAATCCGCGCAGCGTCCATCTTCAATGGGCTGCTGTAAAAAGACCACCGACCCCATTGGGCCGACCTCATAAATCCTGGTATATCGTGAAAAGCACTATCGGAAACGGGAGCAGAAAATTCCTCAAATATCGTTACCAAGACAAAGATGGGCTTTATTCATGTAGAAATAATCATTTTTAACTTTATAATCCAACCCAGCGGTACAGCATGTCGTGTCGGGCGGAAATTTTGGGAGGCCTTCGCAGTGTAAGTTCAACTGAAGATATATTTACGGCACAATAAACTCGATGAGTTCAGGCGTGACTTCGTGGATATTGACCATGATGCGAAGAAAACTTGGTATTTCCCAGTAGGCTGATTTTAGACGTCCTCGTCGAGAAAAGAAAAAATGGGTCTTTAGGACACTCCGTTTTTCGGAAAAAGACCCACACGGACCGATACCTCCATGCGAACTCCCATCACCACCCTCAACAGAAAGCCGGAGTAATTAAAACTTTATTCCACCGAGCATGCTCGCTCTCAGACGCTGCTTCCATCGCAAAAGAGAAACGACATCTAATGGAAACTTTCCAGATGAACGGCTTCCGGCGAGAAAACATCCTGAAGATAATCCGCAAGATGGAACGGAAGCAGCAACTGATGGCCCCAAAGAGGGCCTATGAAGAGAGCCGTACTACAGAAAAGGCGAGGGCACACGCCATCTTACCTTACGTCGCCGGGACCACGGAAAGAATCGCAAGAGCCCTCCAGAAACACAACGTCATGACCAGATTTAAATGCGTTACCAAGATGGCGAGTATCCTCGTCAACTCGAAAGACCACCACCCTAAAGACATCTATGGAGGAGTATACCAAATAAAATGTAGTTGCGGCAATTCCTACATCGGCCAGACTTCAAGAGCTCTGAAATGCCGAGTGCAAGAACACCGAAGGGCCGCAAAAAACAGGCAATTCAGCCAGTCAGCGGTGGCTGAACATCAATGGAGTGGACCGACCCACAGCATTGACTTTGACAACGCCTCATTATTGAATAAAGAAGGCCGCTATTACCCAAGAGTCATCAGGGAAGCAATTGAAATCGCAAAAACACCTGCGAATTTCAACCGCGAAGACGGCTACACCCTCGCCAGCGCGTGGAAACGGGTCTTCAGAGAGTCCAACCAATGAGAGCACACCTCCACAAATTTGGCGCCAAACTACGTGTATATTAAGAGGACCAATTCCTGCATCGTCACTTCAGTGGACCTGAGGAAGCCAACTGGAACGTTGGCGAAATATTGTCCGAAATAATGGATACACGCGGATGGAAACCCGGAACAATCGCTGCCCACAAAACTTGGTATTTTCTTACTATTTATTTTTTAAAGGTACTGGTAGTTTCGACGCCAAGGCGTCATCCTCAGGTACCTATCAAGTGTTCTTTGCATTACGGCACACCACTCGAACGTATTTTCATATTCTTCACGCTTTATTATTTGCTACACTCACCTAAAGTTTTTATTTTTCAAGTAGTAAAATTGTCGTCGAAATGTATAGTAATAGTATTTCACCAGTGTATGCTGCCGGCAATATATCACATTTGGTCTCGTGTGGAAGAAAATTTCCTGATGGTCAATGCTGCATTTGCTTGTAAGTAGCGGCAGGATAAATGATGGTGAAGTTTACGTCAATTATAACTCGCCCTCTTTGATGTAACACCTGGTGTGATACACGCCAACCAATTGTTCCGTCCTTCCATTGTGATCAATGTTATTGCGGAAGGATACCGCTCGCCCGATAAGGAAAGCGAAAACGACGTCTGGGAAGCAGGGAAACGTGAGCTGGAGACCTTGAGATGACCGTCTTCGCCGAGGTGTCGGCCGTCGGGGTTAAGTAATTCTGCCTCTTTCTCTCTCTCTCGCTGCATCCGGTGTTCGGATTGCGGATCGCACAATTTAGCGGGCTGGTCGGATATTTGAGTGGGCCTCCAGTGTACCGTGGGTTGCGAAGGATGGAGTCTGACCGTGAGTTTTCTCTCCGAGCGTTCGTTCGTTATTATTGTTAGTACTTTCCAGGTCACCTGCAGGCTCCACAGGAAAGTTGATTCACCGTACAATCTACGGAGCTCAGTACTGTGCAGTCTTACACTAAATGCAGTTGTTACCTGTTTTCATTCTTTGTTTTATCCAAATACTAGCTGTGCCCGGCATGCGTTGCAATACCTCTTATTGTTTCTGACTTGGCACTCTTATACAAAGCAAACACACATGCCTTGTACCTACACAGGAATCCGTAACGCAAAAATGACGGCATGAGTTTCCATTCCATGCATATTTTTGGTTTCCATGTAAATTAAATATTTTATTGTTGAAGTAGGGCAAAATTTTTTAATTTTCGACCTCAAAAATCCCATTTTAGGAAAAATCGAAGCATATGCGAAAATCGAATGCAAGAATTAAAAAAAGAAAACAAAGAGACCACTGCACCAAATCGTATTCTACGTACGAATAAAGTAGGTACCTTTTAACATAAATTATGTTTCACTGATAAGATTCAGATGCACGCGATATTTTGTCTCACTGATACAATTCTGATGGATGTCATTGAGCAACTCGTGAGCGATCTGCTTCGTTGCTTGCTTGTTGTTCCTCGCTTGTTTGAGATGCTCGCGTGCCAACACTCATTTGTTGAAACGACTCGCGCTCCACCTATTTTAATATGGATTTAACAAATTGTGGCGTCGTGCAGCGGAGTTCGCAAGTCGTTTGCTCGTCTTCGTCTGCTTCTGCTCCCCTTGTTTGTTTAATCTACTTAGCTGGACACTGGCGGCGCTGACGGATCGCCAGGATATAAAAGAACGTGCATTGAAAGGAGAAGGGCTCGTTTCTTTTCTATTTCTTTGTTGCTGACATTAAGCTGGCATTAAGGAAGTGAGTGAAAAACGATTTGTGTTCGACTTTATTTAGTGCAGCAAGAATTTCTACGAAGATGGATTAGTACTGTATTTTTTGTCATTTTTAAAATATATTTTCCGTTTGAAAGCAACTTCCCCGAGTGTGTGTGTTATTATTTTTTGACTATGTCCTCCAACTCCTCGCTCAGCCAGCGGTAGTCCCAATTAACACTAACATGTGTTCTTCCCCGGGACCTTTAAGTCAGTGAGGTGGGGTCATAATATGTTTTACTTTTTTGTGAATTATTATCCTTATTATATATTCATTCATTTCTTACGCGGATAGCGAATACCTTTACTATAAATCGCTTTTAAAAGTCTGAGTCCCCATGGACCCAGGTCCGTACTTGTCACGAAGTCAGTAAGGTTCGTACTCGGAGCGATAAAAGTTAGAGTTATGGACAATGCTTTATTTAGTTCGAGAATAAGTAATAATATTCCATAATCACGTATTAAGTATTCAATAATAAACTACTTAAAGAAAATGATGCCATATTGTCAGAATATTTGTATTAAATATTTGTTAATGCTGCGTGTATGTAACTAACATTTACTGTAAGACAGAAATATTCTTGGATAAACAAGCGCTTTTGTCTGAGCATCTCAATAATGGTGTCACAAAACCAACCAGTTTGTATTTACTGTCGCGATTGGAATGTCCGTTGCTGCATTGCGAACAAGTATTGAGAATTTAGCGTACTAATAGAGCTCGTCATAGGGAGGGAGTGATAAAAAGGAAAATAGTTTCCCGGAAAAACTTGATTTTATGGGAGGTCGCGCGTGTCAGTGACCAATAAAACCGGATTGGTGAGATGATAGGATCCATGCGAGGGCTTATCTCTGTGGTGTCTCTACCTCAGTGACGCGGGTGCAAAGTGAAGTATGGTTGGTTTTTCATAGTATTTCGAGTTAGAGGACGTTCTTTGACATTCACGTATATTATTTATGGCTATACCATCATAGGAAATGTGCAAGCTGTTTACCCAACCGTTGACAAAAAAATAGGGCGGATAATTTGAAAATTTGGGAGTTAAAACCTTAGAAAAATAAACAAGTTTAAAGTTGCTCGAAAAGCAAGGCAAGACCGCTAGTATTATTAGAAATACATTCAAACCGCTTGGTGGTAGTACAGGGTAGGAAGAAATGTTTTTGAACAAACTCAAAGATAGCGCGGGGGACTGAAGTTCAGATGTATAAAAAAATATTAAATTCTCTCTTGGATCAATTGAGAGAAATATAATTCTGGCTCCTAACGACTCTGCATGTATTGGCCAATGAAAAGTGACGGAAAAAGGAAGTGGGCTGTGGAATACAATTTTTCCCCTTTCTCTTTCTGGGTCTCTTATAATGACTGGCTACGCTCAAATTTTGATGAAGAATTCGTGTAACTCACCTCCTGTAGCAAGGTAATGCAGGTCAAAGACTAATAACAGTTCCTCAACGCTGCCGTCTCACATCCCAGGTCCTTCATTTGTGGTGGAAGTAAAAGGATTCAACAAGCTGTGAAGGGTCAAAGCAGCTTGAAATTTTAGTTTCCTTTATCCATCTCCGCTGGCATTTCCTGTTTTCGGATAAATTAGAGCCAGGGTGCCCACGGGTCCTAGTAGAAACTTTGTATGAACTGCGAGTGGTTGGTCATTAAATCTGATTCTGCACTGAATTAAATTATCCATCGCTGCCGACGATTTGAAAGAAGAGTCGTTCACCGAAACGTCGATAGTACGGGAGAATAGGACAATATGAAGATACAAAATAGATACATCATTAGTGAGATATCAGTCAGGAGAGAGTAAGGCGGTGAAGTCAAATATATTGGTGGTGGATTGAATAAATGAGGGAAATTCTGGTGAAAAACCTAGAAGCCTGCGTCTAAAAAATAAACGTACTCATTATGATCAGCATTAGCATTGCACCTTGGGAGCGTTAGGTTGCTAAGCAGGTTATGAATCTGCAGATCACGTGGAGTCATCTCCAAGTTTCTTTCACTCATCCATAAATTATTTTCTACTTTGATTCCTTGAAAAATTTTTGCCTTCTTGTTTATTCAAATTGGCCAAAATTCTGTATCTTCCCTCCATACTCCCTGCTTAGACGATATTTTCCTTTCAATCATTCTCTTCGGCATATTGCTGACGGCATATGGTGTTGTATACCCACACTAGCTGCCTTCTAACTCATTCAAAAGACTTTCTGTACTCAAACAACTTATCTAACGCGTCCTGAATTGTTTTTTACTTCACACAGCTTGCTTTATCATCCTTTTCAACACCCATATCTCCTAAGTTTCGAGTCCATGGATTTTCTCTCCCACATCAACCAAGTTTTGGAACCATGGTGCTATAATCTGAAATAAGCTTATAACTTATCTTCCCTTGGGGTCTATGCTTAGGATTTAACGAATAACTTCTCTCTTTTCCATTAAATCTTCCTCTTTTAATAAAATAGTGCTTCTTACGTCCCTATGTCTTCTTAACGCATAATCACCGAAGTAACGCAACCCATTTATGTTAACTTACTGAAAAAGCATGCACAAGAAATAAGTGTGATTATTCCCTGAGATATTTTATATGCTGGTTACATTTTATTTATACCAATAGAATTGGATTGACTGTGCTCTAATTATGTAGTAACTGCGGCTTGGAGGAAATCCGATCAAAGGAGAGACCCTTTTTAAGTGCACAGGAGTCACCTGGGACCTAGAGAATGCTGGTTCCATAGAAAAGAAAGGCAACGCATACTCTTTCCTCGAAAGGAGCTGATCATTTACCCGAAGCCTGCATCGCAATTCCTCCTTGAATGAACACCTGCGTACGCAAGGTAAGATCTTTGCACAATTTAAGTTTCCTGCAGTGGAAAAATTCATTACTTTCCGGTGACTAGAGGAAAGTGTCTTAGATTGCGTGAAGGAAGGTTACGACCACCTTATAGAGAGTATAATTAGTTTTTTGACTTTTCTAGGATTCTATGTAGGGGTTCCATAGAAAAAAAATATAGTTTTGTCATAGGCCTTTGATAGTCAGTGAAACATTTAATTACACCAGAAAAATCAAAGCCTGTTTTTTTTTTTTTTTTTTTTTTTTTTTTTTTGTTTTGCCTGATTGGCTTGACTAACACGTAGAATATACTACCTGGAATAAGAATTTTCTTTGAATAAATTTTTCGTGAACATATTAGTTGAAAAGTATTTGACCATGAAAACGGCTGAAAAGTCGCCAGAGATTTATCACGGCAGGCTTTGGATGAAGTAAATGCGCCAAATTTTCCGCAGTATAAGCCAGGATGAGTATAAAGTGGATATTAAACTTAAAAAACTACACCAACCAGCCATCCTTCCTTGAGGAAAGAACATAAATCAGCAATTATAGTTTCACTTTAAAATCGTACAATATAGTTTGTGCTCTCCTAGAAGTATTGTCAGATTGAATTACACTTTGTGTATAGAATTCAAAGGAACCAGCTTTAAATGGTTTGGTATTTTAATGATACGATTCGTCAACCACCCCTGAATTTCTCTGAATAAATTGGCATCGGATTTAACAAATGTTCATTTAAATTGATATTCACTTGGATAAATCGAACGGGACTAGAATTAAAAGTGAACAAATCCACAGGAAAAGTGCAAATGCAAGTGTTGAAAGGGATGGAAATGATACTAATAAAGTCTTCTCGGGTTTTCCACCAGGTTAGGTAATTTTTGGCAGACGTTTCGATGGCTACCTCCGAAACGTCGACCAACAATTACCTAACCTGGTGGAAAACCCAAGAAGACTTTATTAGTTTCATACGCAGGGAAAAAACCAAATCGGATTGAATTGATTTCTCAGAACACGGAGAAAGAACCTACCCTTATCTCCACCAAGTGGAGTAGGATTGGCACTAAAATCTTCAAGACACAAGCGATTATGGTGATATATTTGTACTTACAAGAGTTGCCGTCACTTACGTTGATATTGTGACAGCAGTTTCAACTACAGCCATTTCGACCAGTTGCGCCAATCACCCGTACGATTATATTCGGCCAAAATGGCTATTTGTTCTAAATTCCAGGTTTTTGGTAACGGAAATTTTTCACGCCTTCGGAGCTATATTAGAACTCCTTGCATGAGTGCCACTATTCACACGCTCTGTATAGCTTTCGTGGGTGCGCAGCATTTCGAAAGACGCCTGGGCGTGCTGACTGCTTCGGATCGGCGCCTCCGATTGTTAAGAGATAAGAGCAGTAATGCGCACGTTACATAATCCAAACGGGAAATTATTCGAGTGTGTGTGTGTGTGTGCCATGCCTTCGAGGGAAAAATATGCTGCAACCTCGCATAACTGAGCGTCTATCATCGAAACAAAGACTTGCATAAAAATTTCATTTTACGACCCTGAATACCGCATTTACATGATCCCTCGGTTGCAAGTCCCCTTTACAATGGATACTGCTCTCGCTTGGCATTTTTCCACTCTCTTCCGGGAAACAATATGTTCTAGGGCGGGTTTTAACAATGCTGCAATAAGGATAAATCACGATGGCAGAGATTTCTACTTGGTGCAACTGATTCTGTCACGAATTATATCTTCAGTAGCTGGGCCAATATCTCTTTTATGTGCCCCTCTTCGGCTGGTTACGGACCGCGTTACGTAATCACTGGTTAACTCAACAATGTTCCTCATACATCTGAAAAGAAATAGCTTGCATATTGAAATACCTGTAGTGATATTAGCAGTTACCCATCCTCGTTTCATCATAGTTATTTTGAAAATTTCAATTTAACTCTTTGAAACCAATCAGTGAAGATTTTTCCCTTTATTGAATTATTTTTTGTTAAACAACATGGCGTCATTTAAACATTTCTTTATTCAATCCGCACTACCTGGAAAGCCAAGTCAACTTATTTTAATAATTTACACCTAATCAGGTTGATGTGATGATGTATGCGATATCATTTGTTAAGCCTCATACCGATGTCAAGAAGCTGAACTACATGACAAAATTAATTAGCGGATGATGATTTTTGTGGCTTTGTGAAAATGTTTTGGCCAGTAGTACCTATAGAATAAAAAATGTTTTGTAGCTGGAAATTAATTAGTAAATGCGGCGGTAATATTAAACTATAACTCAATTAGTTGGTGCCCTAAGTTTACCCAAAAATATTTAAAAATCGCATAGCATTATATAAAGGCATTTGTTAGTTTTCACCTAGCATTAAAATTTTATCCTCCACATGCTCTTACCACTATCTACATATGAAATTTCTCTAATTTTTCTCTTTAATCATGAGAGTGTAACACTCATTTTACTTGTCAGAGAATATTTTGTAATATTTTACAACACTCGTTTAATTTTTCACAGAATACTTTGAAAATCAATGACACTCGTTTCTCTCCACAAAACATTCTGCTACTCACAGAGAAAAACGTAATGTAAAACTCACTCAAAACCCCGTCTCTCGTCCCCCCACTCGCGGCCGTCTCTCCTTC
The DNA here is from genome assembly GCA_963169105.1 of Ceriagrion tenellum. NCBI lineage: Eukaryota > Metazoa > Arthropoda > Insecta > Odonata > Coenagrionidae > Ceriagrion > Ceriagrion tenellum. The sequence goes on from OY720634.1 coordinate 57,758,496, forward strand.
CCTTTTCTTTCATTGTTCGATATTTATTTTTTGTCCGCGTCCTTGGTTACGCTGTCTTGTGCCATGTTTTACACTTTCAATACACTAATAAATAACTGATAAATTACTTTACAGCATAGTTGTTTAATTACAAGAGTCAAGTAGTTATTCTTTCACACATTACGCTCTGCCCTCTTTCGCAACTTGATCCATTGGTAAATATGTTGTTGGTCTCTCATCAATTTTATTTTTTCTAGTGTATTTGGGACAGGTTTTTCTTAATCATTTTAAGTATTTTTCCACTAACCTATGACGGGATGGTAATTAGTTTACCCTTTTACCTCTAATATACACCCCTAATATACACCCCTAATATACACCCCTAATATATCTACTTACCCCTGTAAGAGGTATTTGATATATATCTGGATCTATTTGATGTAGATGATTCTTACGCTAGTTCATTTCATTTCAGTTTTCTATTCTACTGCATCCGTATAATGATTTGTCCGTAAAAAATCTAGAATTGATACTGACTTTTGATATTTCAACTGCTTTTTACCTGGTCGCATCTCACTCTTTCATACGGCGTTCACCATCCTCCTCGTCTCTCCATCCTCCTCTGTGCGTACTCTTGGTTCTCACCCAAACCTCCGCTGTCGGCAATTCTCGCCACAATTTTCGCTCTCAAGTTTCCCGTCTTTGCCCTCAAGCATCTGATCTCATTAATCTCCACCTAACAGCTGCCACCAGCCTCCAATCTCAAAATGTATCAAATTTAAGATTTCTTACTTTGTTGAGGTTCTCCAATAATAAACGAGCGATAGACGAACATTTTCAATTTTTTCCACGGGCTTCAGGAATAAGAGCATTGACATTTTGCATTGAGAAATAAAGCTGTGTTGGTCTTGATTGGCACATAGATACGATTGAAATCAGCGCGTGCATGAAAAATATACTAATTGTAATTCATCATAAGCTATGCTTATATTGAATATGTCCTATCTGAACGCTCTTGCTAAAATAATATTGGCGTAACGTGAGGTTTGGACCTTGTCTTGACTTTATTTTTAGAATTTATCTTACTAGGAGGGACTTCGTTCGTTGTTACGCCTTTCTGAATGTCATATTTTTGCTGTTGTTTGGAATGCCTAGTAGTGCTAGTATTACGTCGTGTTTTGGTTGAATGAGCTCTAGTTTTGCTCACTTGGTGAGACCTACTTCAATTGAAAATAATTTGAAAACTAACGAAAATAATTGGAATTGAGACGAAAAAATGCCGCCACGGTGTATCGATTCTACAAACGTCCCTATAAGGAACTGCCCCTAACCACTGCGCCATCCAAATGTGTTAAGAGAAGTGCGTTCTCTTGAGTTTATATTAGGCATGCTAAAAATAATGAATGAAAAATGATTTATCACAGCAAAACTAGAGCTCATTCAACCAAAAGACGACGTATTCCCAGCAGCATTTGGCATTCCGAACAACACAATAAACATGGCATTCAAAAAGGCGTAGCAACGTGCATAGTCCCTCCTTGTTATTAGTACTTTGTGTGTTGATGATGGAATTTTATATGAAGAGTTAAATTTAAGTGCGAATGACTTTATTCTTTTCTTCATCCGACAGTAGTAATGGCCTTGTGGGACATGAGGGGACTACCATCCTCAAATTGTATTTGTGAAATGGAGTCACCGCGGCTACAGTTGGCACGCAGTGTGTTGGAGAACCAGGATAATAGCCTTGCATTCCGAAGGTAATGTTTCGCATACATAAATTTTGTTTTTATTTTAAAATGGGAGCTTTTAATCAAAATAGCCATTCATATCTCGACCTCTCACAGTAATGTTCGAATGATATCGTTTTTTCGACAAAGTAACATTTACAACTGCGAGTTAATAGATTTTTTAACCAGTCTCGCGTTATGACCGTAGTTCATATTCAAATCAGCCCCTTAGTTGACTTGAAGAGTGAACAGATTTCTCTCAGTGTTGGGACCTTATATGTAAATAACACCATCCGGCGATAAATGTCATATGTTTTATGAGTTTAAGAGATTGACGCTACTATCAAGTGAGGACTCTCTACTCCAGTGATATGCGGTGAGCATAGAATTTTTTGTGCTTGATAGTAATTAGCACGTACTGTGGAAAGTAATTCTGTAACTTAGATTAAAGCTTAATTGACCTTCGCACTGTTAGTATTTTAACGTCAAATTGATGTCTATGGTGGAAATAAATAAGATCTCCTAGGATAAAGCAACTTCTAGAGTCAATAAACAGAATTTCATATAAATCAAATGCTAAAGTGAGACTATAACAAGCGGAAATAAGTGGTATGAGAAGCTAAAATGACAAGCTTTAATGAGCAATATCATTTTTACTGGTTTGTTTCTCCTTTACAACCCTACAAGGCCTTATTAAATAGGCCGATTTCAAGCCTTTCCTGGGTTTGGCAGGCATGATGGCAGAAAAACACGTGACGATTATGATAGTCCCATGGACACAAATCATTTCACACTATTCAAGTTATTTTTAGAAATTTTCGCTAAATTCTGAAATTTCGGAGAATTTGTTCTCCTCCTCCCTCTTTGAGCCATGTGATTTTTTTGTATTACTCGGAAAAGTAAAGTTAATGGCATGGCTGACAGTTCCAAGAAATTTCGCGGCCTGCGAGTAATACCGACACCGCGACGTGCCACATTTTGTTCATCCAGATTGGCCATTCGGACAGCTGTCTGGTGATTCGTAAACTCTCGCTGTGAATATTGAAAACGTGCTCTTTGCCAACGAATTGTCCCACCACATGAGCTTTATGAGTTTATGCAAAAAGAGGTGCTTTTCTCAGTTAATGCGGAATGTAGCAGTACTTTCAAGTATTTACGACCTATTTTACTTTAAACTTTAGTAATGTTAATGTTCATTCTTATCCCAACACATCCGTATTACATCCTGCAATCCATTTACTGTGTCACGGACTACGAGGTACATCGAGAAAGTACGTTCCATTTGACTGGTCAAATAAAACAACCATATATTCAGGAAAAAATTAATTTTGAAAAAATATTTGAACCTTACACTATTTTTCTACACAACCCCCGCCACTTTGCAGGCACTTGTCGTCGCGCGGCACAACCATTTACATTCCGTCTTCATAAAAAGGTGCCGCCTGTGATGTCAATCAGTCAACAACATGTTCTTTGAGATCGTCGTCATTTTTTGACCTATTGCCACCAATGCTCGATTTCAGGAGCAAAAAGAAACATGGATGTCACTAGGAGAGAGATCCGGACTGTATGGAGGGTGGTTGAGTTGTTCCCAGCCAAATTCCTGTAAAAGTTGTTGCGTCACATGCGCAGCGTGAGGGTAGACATTGTCATGAAACAAAACAATACCGTTGGTGAGCATCTCTCAGCGGCAGGATTTTCAATTTTATTCGTGATTTCAAACGAGAACCACGAAGCGTACAAAACAATCAACTAATCTTAAGGGCGACAACTCCTCCTCAATAGGTCAGGGTAAGTACCGCACATGCGCGAAACTGCGATCGCAGCGCTGCTGTAGTACGAAATTTGATAGTATCTTGTATATAAGATGATAGTGAAAACTTTATTTGAAATAGTGCTCATCATTCGATCGATCATTTTTTAATATATAGGATCACTGAGAGTGCATCAATCTGTCGTCTTTGAATGGGAGTGTATTACTGTCTGAATGCTTACTTCGCACCTTGCCTGCGTTGGTAGTATATCTGATCCTGTCGCTGCGATAAATATTAGGTAAGAGGTTAGAAAGCTTCAAGTTTCAAAACATCCTATGGTGAAGGTCCTAGAGGTGCGAAAAAGTGTTGTGAAGCAGGGAATTGGCGTGAGTGGCAGGGTATGGTGGAAAGTGAACCGAAAACTGGGGATTGCATCATTCTATGGAATACTCCATACCCGCAGACGGGCGCGGTGACTTCCTATGACGCCGTTCCGGTTGTGGAGTTTTCCCGAGCGAATCAAAAAGGCTGGGCGTGCGTGTCGCGTGACGCCATCTTTAGTCGCGAGGGCGAAGTGAAAAACACGTCGAGGCGGTTGAAGACGATCTCGCAACTTCGGCCACGCGTCCACCGCCCCCTTTTAAGGCCCATCGAACATGACGTGACTTTGTTGGATCTTCGGGAGAGGCAGCCGTCAACTAAGGCCATTTATGCCGTAAGGGAAAAGTGGAATGGTCGGTGAGGGAAGTACTTTGTAGGGAATGGTGGGAAGAAAGCCGTCGCATGCAGCAAATGATGGCGCCGATGGGTTCAGAGCTATACGTCCCATCCGTGAACGGAGTACTTTTATTACGGTTATCTCCCCATGGCACCATAGTCCGACCTTACCGAGAATTGAATCTACTGGAATCCGGGCCTATGGATTGAGGAGTCGGTTCAATCGCTGCCGTATCAATTTCATCCTCTAAATCCGTAGGAATTGCATTAGTAAAAAAATTCACTTGGACCGGGAATCGAGCGTGGGACAATAGGACTTGCCTCATCATCATTTGTCCTTCAATCCTAAGATTGGATGACTACAGTCCTCCACCCTTCCCTTTCTAATGCTAGTTCCCTTACCTCCCATCTTTCCCCATGTATTGTATGCTTTATTTGGTCCATGAGCTTATTCCTGGGTCTTCCTCTGGGGACTTTTTTTGTCTTAGGGTGTGTCCAATCCATATGATTCTTCTTTTCTTTATGGTGTTTCATGTAATCGTTCACTCTTCTGCTCTTCTGTAAACTTTATAATTTCTTATTTTCCGTCCATTTGATCTTCAGAATCCTCCTCCTGCACCAGGTTTATAAGACTTATAGTCTGATCTGGTCCTCTTTTCCATTGGTCCATGCTTCCGATCCGTAGAATTCCACGCTCCACATGAAGGTTTTCACATTCTATTTCCTTGTTTGTAGTCCTATTTGAGCATAGCAGTTGTCTTTTTCCCATGAAAGCTTTTTTAGCTTGGGCTACTCCCTGCTTGGTGTCCGTTGTGCTTCTACCATCCCATATGATGGTACTTCCGAGATCGGTGAAGGAATTCACTTGTTCTAATTTCTCTCCTCTCAGTGTGACTTCTACATCCAGCTTCTCTCTTTCGCATACTAGGATTTTATTTTATTTATCATAGCCAAGATATTAGCAAGATATTATATTTATTAGCTATGCGAGCTATTTTGCGTGCCGACGCACTACGATCGCTTCCTGACGCGAAGGCAATTTTGGAAGGTTTTAGAGGAACCGAGTGCTCGACCGTAACGATCAGTCTAGAATCTACCTGCTATAGCAATGCGAAACTTGGTGAAATTCGACAGCGGAGTGTGTGGTGTTAATGAAAGTGAGTCAAGCTTCGAAAAATCGACAAAGGTAACGAAGGATTATTGTAAGGACCTCTTTAAGGAATCCTTGGCCTCCTTATCTCCCCTCTCTTACGTTATTTCCTCTCTCTGACGTCATGCCTTTTACAAGTGGGTGCCACAAAGTTTCTACCCCTTCAATGTAAAATGGGCTTCTAGGCGGTGGTTAGCTTTGCACTGGACTGTCAGGAATAAGGATTTTTTCCCGCATTCATTTTCATTGCCTTTTTCCGCCTGGGTTAAAAAGATTCTCCTTTACCCTGTCTTGTAACCGACCAATGAAATTTCATCTCTCATTCCTCGGCTAAGTAATGTGATTTTTTTTAAACAATTTTATTTCTTGATGTATAATGTACAGTGTTTAAGAATAGACCTAATTTTTACATTATGGTCCATTTAACTGTATCGGAGGTCTCTAGTTGCAAGCGGTAGACGGCATATGCGAATTGACTCTATCATTCAAAGTGCGTAAAATCGAATTCCTATTACTAGTTATTGCTGTGCTAATATTATCTTTGGCAAAACATCAACATGAGGAACACTTTCAGCTATTTTATTTACTTTTTCACATTATTTTCTCATCGCTGGTGGAACAAATCTATGAGATTCACTGTTGGCATTAAATATTATCTTAAGTTACGATCTCCAAAAGCAAGGTGAACGCTCTTTATGTTGCTCATGTACTCAAGTCCCAAAATCTTGAGTAAATTCTTTATTTACTGTATATTCATTGTAAACCAGCCTTTACCCTGCCAGTCGCGTTTCTCCTCTTTCTCTTTGCCCTCTCCTTCGTTTCTCGCGTAGATACTTTACGCAGTATCCTCCCAGACAGGGATAAATCTGCTTGGAATCAGCAGCGTTTTCCGGGCAATCGTTCTGGTTTCCCCGGAACCCTTTCTTGCCTTATATTGAGGAAAAGGCGTAATTTGAAGGGCAACCTTCGCAGTATTTTTATCCAGCTTTTTGTCCCAGACAGGAAAACCGCGCAGAAAAACCTCTGGTGGAAATACTTACAAGGTACTTCCGTGCTTCATTCACCCGTCACTCCCAAAATGCCATCTAGTTGTGTCTCTACCAGGGTGGTATCGGTCTATTTTTCGCACGCAATTTTTTTCCTGAAAATTTTAAAATTTTTAAAAGCTTCTGAGCGTTAGTTGCACTCCGACAGTTGCATATATTTTTGAAAGGTGTACTCATTTAAGGCTTTGTAGAATATCATGTGATGAAAACATTTTTGAAATATATATTCTGGTATTTTCTGATTTTGCAGCGAATAAATATGTAATTTTACTATTTTAAGTGAAAATTACTAATTTTGTTATACGTCAAGTTACGTTGTACACATTTATCATGGAAAAAACATTCGACTAGAATTACTTTTTTAAAGAAAATAACTTAAAAACTGTTGTGTAATCCAATCATTTCGTAATATAATCTACATTCTTACTCCTGTTTACAAAATCATATTTTATACCTCAGAAGTTATTTTAGTCCAAGACATTTAGATATACTACCGAGGGTCCAACATTTCCTCTTAGATCCCGTAGTGTTGTAGTGGCTCCTTCTGTTCCGATATCAAATGCTGACTACGTAAACTACACGGGGAAATAGACGGAGGAAGTACGACTGCAATACATATAAAGTAAAGTTAAAGGGAAAGGGAAATAAAATTAATCAAAAGAGATATATGTAGGGAATAGGTAGAATATATTATAAAAAGGGACTAGCAGGATTCCCTTTACGGGGCGTTATCTATAATTCTTACCATCTTTTTTTTAATTCTAAATATTTCAATTACTCTTGGGGAGGAACTTCATTTCATTATGCCATAGGACATCCTGGAGTAAAAATAAACATAGTACATGTTTAATTATACTATAGAGCTGACTAAATATTTCAAGACAGAATAAATAGAAATAGAGTACCGAATAAATAGAAAACTGAATTAAGTTTGGTCTAAAGGTAGTCGATGTGGTTACTCCACTTTAGAGGCGGATCAATGTATAGGCCTCAAATTGTAGACCAGTGGACGGTAGATATTAATGGCTATCGAAGGTCAACAAAAACTATCATTGGATGGATAATTTTTATGAAATAAAATAACCTGTGTTTTCTGTATGCGTAATGATTGTCTGTTTTTTAAGCACCATTCTGAAACTCGCTGTTGCAACATTTTCATAAGATATTAGGTCAGGCCTTGAAAATTTTTAAATTAAAACATATAAATCGTCAGTATTCATTTATTTACAGGTTTTAGGGAAGTCAGTAATATTTGGTAAATCATTTATAAAATCAAGAACATATTATGACCAAGAACTGAACCTTGTGGTACTCCAATGGTAACCGACCAGGGATCGGATTTGACAACCCAATTTTACTCCTTATTTTTACGGTCTGAAATCGATTTCAAGGATAGGTTTCAACCCAAGATGGTTATTATCCCTTATGCCCAAGCCATGACATTTTTGAATGAGTATTTCTTGATCGACTGAGTCTAAGGCTTTGCTTAGGTCAAATAGCAGTCCTAATATATTGAATTATTTGTTTAATTCATCTGTAATATGATTAATATAATAATAAAATAATTAGCATAATAAAGAACTTTCTCGGTGGATTTGCCTTTGCAAAATCCAAATAGCAGATTTTACCTCTCAAGTAACTAATTGAAATGAGCACAAAAATGAGTTCAAAGTTCATATGGAGCTGAGACAGGAGAGAGATTTGCTTTTAGGATTTTGAGTGTCAAAATTCATGTATAGGACAGGATTGACCATCGAGGTTTTTGAAGCTTTGGGAAACACTTCATTGGGGAGATAGTAAGGTAGAATTCTTTTGCGAGGCAGAGGAGGAGGAAGAGAAATCTAACCAGCTCTTCGCAAAAGGTTTCAAGGAGTTCATAGAGTCTTCCTTACTATTGGACGAAATTCAGCGCTGGGATTCCCTCCATGTGGAGCCGAATAAGGGATAATAATTGCTCTGAAATATGCCTCCATCACCAGAATTTTAACCCGGTCTCTGCTATGTAAATTCATGACCCTGTTTATAAAATCTCTCCAATCAAAAGTAGGAATTGGAGCCATGCAGTCAATATTTCGGTAAACACTTGTGAACCTTAATTAATTCACCCGAAGAGCCTTCTTAATTTTATACTTTGGCAACTTACGTGAATAAGTTATTTTGGTTGAATCATGCATCGGTAAAAACTTAGTTTCAATTTCATGCTTTGCAGCCGTATACTTTCATTACTTTACTAGGAGCAAATATTTTCATTATAATCTCAGAATTCAATTTAAAACCGTAAAAAGGGCAGTTTAACGTAGCATCTTTTCATCAAATTAGCTTTGAACTTTCAATCGCGTATTCCTCGCACGTCTTGTATTTGAGAAAATTTGTGCGATTTTGAACGGTAAATTTTTTTGCTCATTGTTTGCCCCACCGTGTCTTATCTTCATTTATATAACACATTACCTGTTATCGGACGGACCGCCCGAGGTGTTGGACCTCAATGAGATGTGTCCGTCAAGGTGAATCTAGTATTCAATTCCTCGATAGCTCGCTGAATTCCCGTGCCACTCTGTGCAAATCGTTTCCGCATACTGGGTGTACAAATGATCGATCACAAGCTGTCGACGCTCAGTCCAAACATTTTTGTGTCAGAGCCTCAGTTAGTCGAGTTGCGTCAGTTGTGAGTTATTTGCACGTCTCACGCATTAGTCAGACCGTAGGAACATGAAACATAGGGATCCGTGTTACCTAACCTGACAAGACGTAAATGTCTCTCCAGGTAATATGCTCAAACGGCTGAAGAAAACAGTGACCTCAAATCATGCGGGTGTGAATACTATAACTTGCGCTTTAAAGGACAGCCCTCGCATTTGTGGCTTCATACTGTTGGACTGAATGGCTGTAATTCTCAACAGTTTTTGCCATTTTTAAAGAGACTATTCGCAAAAAATACTGGGAAACTAACTTCTATAGCTTGCATTCTGCTTGTACAAACCGCAAGATTTGTTGTTCAGTTATCATATTTAGTGTTAATTTAGATTGTAACGAAGACCCATTATTCCCTGCTTCTATCTGAATGTACAGCGCGTAAGAGGCTTCAGCTACTTGATCGGTGAATCTTTTATTTTGTTTTCAGGAAATATTTCTACATAAGAATTCACTATCCAGGAAGCGTAAAATGAAAATATTTTTTAGCATAGAACTATAAACATTTTCAAAAGACGGATGTTTTTGCGCAAGTTCTATTGCTGTATGGTTAAAGAGGGATTGTGTTGTAAAAAGGAAATATGCCCTCATCCCTCCCTCGTGATTTATTTCTTTCATTCCCATTAACCTGATTTCTACAAATTATGTCAAAGAAGGTAATGCTAGTGAATTTCGTTAATTTTTTTTGCTAATCCTTCTCTTAATATTCCGCCTCCCTCCTAATGATTTTCCTCTTTCTCCTGCAGAAGGCAGGTGAACTCATCCCTTGCCAAAAACCTCGCTGCAGCTTTCTGTGTGATTTGTACATGTAACGATAACGTGGTTTTTTTGCCGCTACGGTGGTGTGAACATACTGACTTAGGGTTTATTAAAAAATATCATCAGATAGAAGTATTCAACCCATATTTTCCTTAGCAATTAATTATCTTTTTGCTATTCCATGCGCGATCTATCTTAATCCCCATAGAATTCCCCTATTTGCAGTTCGATTGTTGATCGGAAGTCATACATAATAGATCAGGTGACTCTCTTGAGGGAACTGCACGCGATCAAGCTCTTCCATCCTTTAAGTTGACACGCCCCCTCAGCGTTCTTTCCCGTTACGACGCGTTCTTTAATGGTCTTTCTTCTTGATAGATACCGATTCCGTATGGTCAATTAATTTATACGGTGCAGAGAAGAAAATATCTCGTGGAAGAAAAAAAAGGCAGTCGGGATTAATCTACCCATCAGGTGATTGCGACGAACCGTCGCCGGACGCGACGTGACTCTGTTTCCTTTTGACTCGCATGGGTTTCACTTTCACGCGCGCCTTGTCTTTTACGTTTAAAAAAATCTCCTTCGGATACGGAGAGTGCCTTGGAAGTGGATATTAAAGGTGATGCGGTCGAATAAATGGGATGCGTGAGAGCGTACTTGAGATAAGGGTGGAGGCGTTCCGGGACGGAGGAAGAAGCTTGAGGAATTCCTGAGTGCCTGGCGTTGCAGAACGAATTGGAAGAACTCTTCTGCCTTCTTCCAGAAGCCGAGATAGGGATTGAATCTCGCTATGCGTACGGAGAATGCGCAGTCATTTTCTCCTGAGGCCACTAAACGCTTTGCGGAAGAATGATGCCTGACTTAATCGTTTGACTGGTATGTGGGTTCAAAGAAGGGAATGCAAACGATTTTCCTTCGGCGTGAATCACTCACTGTGTGATTTATTTTATTAATTATAATGAATATATTTATTGTTCAAGGACATTGCATCCTTTGGAACATAGTAAAATTTATTAGAAGAAACTCTGTGGCAAAAAAATGTTTTAAGAAACTATGGTATACAAATAACCAAATGAAACTGGTGTACTCATACATATGAACAATCACACATACATTAATACAATAATGTATACAACTAGTATAATGTAAATTAGTAAGAGTCAAAGACATATTTATAGAAATAAAAAATATAGTTCACAATGAAATTTAGACTGCGCTACAATAATATTTGTATACAGGGATGATAACTTTATGTATATTGTTTAATTTGATTCATTTCTAATTCATTGTAATATAAATTTATGTATATTGCTTGATTTAATAATTATATCAGGAATACCATTCCATAATCTTAAGCCGGAATTTATTGTGGATAACTGATACAAATTAGTTCTACACCTTGGAATTTTAAATCGTCTTCTTCCTCTTGCGCGTCTGCCTGAATCACTCTGGTTTCCAATAGCATAATTATACAAATATTCCGGAGTATTAGTTATATGTGTTTTGTAGATGAAGACAGATGATTTATATATATTTTACTGGTATATGAAAACCAAAGTACTGAGATTGGCAGAGCATATTATAGGAGTCAGAATATTTCAGTTAACCGAATGATAACCGAAATTTAAGCCAACCAAAAGAAACTGATGGAATAACTTTTTCGTTCATTTAATGGGAAACCTATTTTGGCTGCATTGTACCATCGGAAGCTGATAAACATAATCTACGATATTCCCACCAACATTTATTGACAAGATAATTAATTAAATAAGCAGATAATAAGCCAAAGGTGAAGGGTAGGTGTATAAAATGAAGCAGAGAGATGGGATGAAGATAGGGCATGAGTATAGAGAAATCTCATCGAATGTGTCATCGGAAGTATATTTAGTAGCTATGATAGATGGAAAAAGCGCGGAAGTTTGATGGTGATTAATCTTGGAACCAGTTTAACAAGTAATGAGTGCATACGAGCAGTTTTTATGGCTCATTGTATTTGATGAAATATTGGTATTCGTATAACATGAACGCTGCAGTTAATAGTGTTAGAATTTGCATAAAATTTTAAGTGTGCGAGAGATTACATAGGAGTTGTCGAAATCACGAAAATATCGCGGAAATGGGGAGAGCAAGCGTATTTTCATGTCTTCTTTAACTAGGATATGAGCTGTATTTATAAATACAATTTACAGTTCTTTCGTGCACCTCTCTTCAGTCTTTATTTCCTTAATGCATCTACATAGTACTCTGATTGACTGGTTCCTTGAAGCGGTATCGGTATAATTAGAAATGATATGATTTTTTACTTTCTAGTAGCACAAATAACAATACATATGTATATACATATATATTTGTACAATCACTGCATAATATTTTTGGAAGTTATAGATGGACTGTATATTGTATGCTGAGGCAAAAAAGAATATAAATTTGAGGGAGATAGGCCCCTGAAAGTGCATAAAACCGGCAGGAGATTATCTAACATTCAACAATACCTACCTTTATCGGCAGAATACTTTTAAAAAATAGATGGGCTCCACAGTCCTTGCTCTTACCTTAGTTGAGCTACCATTTTATGATATAAAAAAGCATTGCAATGAAAATCGACAAAATATAAAGTGTTTAACAGTTTAAAACAATGTATACATTCGATTACAATTTTTAAAGAGGCATCTCCCTATTTTTGTACGAAAACAACCATCTTTGATTGTTTATTTAAATTCCACTTAGAATGTAATTATTGCATTATATTCTCCAGTATAACTTTTTTTATGTGATGGGAATGGTGCTGGCTTATAACTACCCAGCAATGTTGGATCATCCCGTGGAAGAAATATTTAAATTATTTAAACTGAAATATTACCCAAAAACTTGTGTGGCATCGCTTCCTTCGTCAGATTCTTTCCTACTTGTGTTTTCATTTCCATTTCTACTCTTGAATCAGTCGTTGATATCATACTAAAACTATCCGGAAATCCAGTCATGACATTTTTCCATGCGCGCTGCAGTATTTTTCGATGAGTATCCCTTTCAATGCTTCGCCCTGTTTTATATCTCCCCGCCTTGAAATTGATCCCGCGAGAGAGAGAGAGAGAGCTTATTCTCCTTTCACTGATCGGACTCTTTTAATAAAAAGCCTTTCTCTCCTTCTCATGCCGAGTCCTCCTCCCACTGCCATATACGTCACGTCGGCAACCGTCTCCAAGGCACGCGACTCGGCCAAGCGTCCCCTCCTCCCCTAACCCTCCCCCCCAACCGGGAGGGCCACGGAAGAAAGTTCCCTCCTCGCAAATGCATTTCTCCCTTTTTCCCGCTGTATTTCTCTCGCGCAAGCTATTAAACCATTCTAAGCCATCACCCCTTCGGCGAGATCGCTTTCCCGCTGCACAGAACAACCCACCACCACGTTTCCTCTTAATTTAGACGAGGGGGATTCTTCGTTTTGACCACGCCTCAGGTCAACAATTTCTCTCCCAGCACTATAAAATTCACCAATTTCTTTCCATGCATGATTACATTCGCTCCTCATTGACAAATAAACCATTTTTCGTGTGTGCACCAAGCCCTATTAAGTAACGGATGTGGCTGTGGCTAACTAAGTTTTTGCAACGAATGTCAGAATACATTTCTTCTTGAATCCTTTCTAATGGCCTGTCAAATAACGGATGTGGCTGTTAATAAGTAAGTTTAAGCAATGAATGCGCGGATACGTTTTTTCCTGTAGCCTTTCTAATGCCAATTACCATTGATTTGATGGGTAGAAGGTGGCTCCATGACTAGTTATGTTCAATGAAGGGCTATGCTGTCATTGTTTGAGAATTAATTCTTTATAGACCGCGGAATGGAACTCGAAAGGACATGGATCATGTAAATGCCTCGCCCGAAAAATCATTTCCGTGTATCTGAAAGTATCTATATTTGGAAAGTGACAGTTGAGCTCTCCTCACACTGCCTTATGGTGAGCGAAAGTTGTGCGCTCAGGATGGGTGATTGTTTCTTGCAGTCATACACTTAATAAGTTTGGATAACTAAAAAATCAAACTGTGCTAAGCTTGGGCCACCCTTTTAATTTGAGGTCTGTATACACTATTTTGAGGCGGGTGAAGAGCTTGATACGGAAGTAGCGTTTTATGGTGCAGAAACGTGGACCCTCAGAAAGGAGGACGAGAATAGGTTGCAGGCATTTGAGATATGGACGTGGAGAAGGATGGGCGATGTGAGGTGGAGGGAGAAGGGGGCTAACGAGGAAGTGATTGAAATGGTGAGCGAGGATAGGAAACTTCTGAATGAAATTCGAGATCGGCAGAGTAGGTGGCTGGAGGATGTAATAAGAGGCGAGGGATTGCTCAAGAATGGGATTGAAGTAAGGATGTTGGGCAAGCAAGGAAGGGAAGAAGGAGGATAGGTTTCATGAACAGGATGAAGAAGAGTTGACTGTATGCTGAGGCGGAGAAGGATGTACTAGAGTGAGATAGGTCTTTGAAAATGTAGAAAATGGGAATAAATTCTCTGACTTCCAATAAAATCTACCTTAACCGGTAGAACACTTAAAAATGTACACTATTTAGTGGTCTAGGGCTCTATCTAACCAAAATACCACCATTCATTTTATTTTAATAAAAAATCAATGACAAATGACGATCGTGTGTGGTAAATAACATTTCTATTTAAAATTAACTAGAATGATACGCTTAACGTGATTTAGCCTATATAGCATTTTGACTCTGCCAATTTCCTGTCGATTGCTAGTTTTTAGTGCTGAATGAGTTAACCTCCGCGGAGAATATCTATATAATCTTAGTTTCTTCGAGAATTGTCCCTAACACTAACCCTAGTAGTTAACCCAAAGAAGCCTTCTTCTTTTTGGTTATAACTATTACACGAAAACGTCAGGCTTTTGGTTTGTAAATTTGTCCTGAAATATATATTGAATCTATGTTGTAACACCGTACCTCTCTATGCTTGCATAATGGGGTGTCGATCAAGTGCAGCTCTTTCGCTTTTGTCCTATTTAATTGTCATCATACTTTATATTTGACGCGTGTTGTAACTGAACTCTCATCCTCTGCGACCTAGTTTAATGGGACGGATACCAAACTGCCCCGTAGTCCATGCCCTCGATGCAGTGAGCCAATAAAGACCCCGCAGTGATGTCCTTATCAGCGCACGGTTCCAATCCTTTTTTTTTCCCCTTTCTTTTTATTTATTTTTTTTTTCTTTTCCCTTTCTACGACGACGGTATCTTTCCGACCGATTTTATTCCTCGGTCGTCCCCACGTGTCTTTCCCGCGAACTCGCCTACCCTGCATTTTCCTCGCGCGGCAATTCTCCTTCTCTCTCGCCGCTCCGAATTCCTCGCGCCTCGAACGCACCTCTCGTTCATTTCCCGACAGATTTTTCGCCGGCACTGTCGCGGTTGAGTGATCTCGGGAGAGGCCAATTCCAACTCCAACGGGTCAGCGCTTGAAATTCTCAAACTCTTGGGACTCAATTTCGCAGCGATCTGGTCAACGCTCTCAAGTCCTCCAGCCTCCACGCGCGCGATTCCGCGGTCTGAAGGTATGAGAGCTTATTTTATATAACTGTTCAATGGAGGTATCAGTAGTGTAGTGTTTCATGCATGATAGAGTGGAAGCAGAACGCTGTTTGAAAAAATGAGCAACTTCCACTGTGATAATATTTATTACGACCAGTTTCGCTTTTTACAGTGACCTTTAACAGGATCTTCAAGTAAAGATGCTGTTAAAGATGCTGTATACCTGAAGATGCTGTCAAAAGCGAAACCGGTAGTAATAAATATTATCACAGTGGAAGCTGCCCATTCTTTCATACTGCTGTGAGGTATCAGTACTTGTACAGTCCTCGTAGAATCACGTGGCAAATGCAGATTAAGATGTTGGGAGTGACCAATCTCTTGTCTATGTTCTAGTATCTAATGACGAGTCCGTAGTAACTCTTTGCCTATTTTGAGTTTGATGACCCATTGTTCAATACGCCCACTATCATTAAAGTATGGGATATTTCACTTCTCGAGGCAGAGACTTATGTAAATTCAGAGGCAAATGCAGAGTAAGATGCTGGGAGTGGACAAATATATTTTTATGTACTAGTATCTAGAGACGAGACCGTAGTAACTTTGTACTTGTTTCGGGTTTGATGACCCATTGTTCAATGCGTCCACTATCATTAATATTTGGCAAATTAGACTTCCCGAGGCAGAGTCTTACTCATTTCCATTCCTCACCTTACCCGCTATCCTTTCTTACTACTCCATCCACAAGGTTACTCCCCTGCCAGGTGCAACGTTTTGCTCATTCATCTGCGACCAGCTTTTGTAAGACGTGTAGGCATCGCTGGACGAGGTAGCACTTGAGATCAGTGACAGTAAAGCAAGGAATGAGCTGGCAGAGCCACCAATGGTCTCCAATTCAGACAGATGGTCCTTGATCATCTCTTTCGCTTCCTTTCTCCCACAAATAACAAGATATGAGAGTAAGAGAGCACCACCAAGTTCTCTCTTACCTTTATAAATTTGCCAAGTTTTAAACATTTGCCTAGCTTTATAAATTTGCCAAGGGTTTCCATCTTATTTCACTTAAGCTTTGATTCCTCTTGAAAATTTCCTTCAAATTTTTGTACAATAATTTAAATGTGCTCTTTTAAGAGTAACGCTATAATCATAATCTTATGCGCCTAAAGTCATAACATTTTGGCATAGAGAAGATGCACTCTGCTTCGTATGTTATAATATTGCCGCGTATTGTAGTAGAAATAACAGTATTGGCGAAAAATTGGAGTAATTTTCGTCAAAATGAAGTGATTAATTACTTAGTTTTCCACAATTGAAAATGTTTTATGGAAAACTAAGTAATTCGTCATTTGTAGGATTTCAGGCTTTCCGTAATACCGTAAATTTCAGTAATTCGTCCTTTCATTACTGCTAATGAAGTTTTCTTGGAAGAATCCAAGCAAATTGTTGCGTGAACAGGGAAATGATTAATCTAGTTTTACCCATTCCCGCTTTGTTCCACTCAACTTTTTCATCTTGTTTTGCTATTATTTTTATTTGGTTTTAAAAGTTTCCCCTGCTTTTACTTATTTCATTTTTCCTAAAATAAAATTTGAAAGATAATGAAATCCCTCGACTGGTTTGCTGATCCACTAAATGTAAAAGCTGATTACTTAATCATCTCTACGCAATCGATTTCACATCCGTACGTCTTAAATGTTGCCGTAGCTCATGGTGAGGAAAATTGATTCTACAAACATTTTATTAGCCAACATGAAAATAGGCCTCTTATTAAGAAGATGTCGAAATGCTAGAATCAATTTACTGGACGTTGCAAAGGTGGAGTGTTTCATACTTCTAGTAGAGTTTTTTAGTTTAGTTTTATACTTTTATAAAAGTTAGAGTGTTTTATGTTTTATGCTGTACTATGAAATTCATTTGCATGCTCTATAAGCTTTGTATTAGGTCTGTTAATCTAAATTCATTTTATACTAAAGAATCCTACTCTTTAAAAACGGCATCGTTTTCACTACGGGAAGCCGAGTTTCATTGACGAGTTAAAGTGAAAAATTTAGACAAGGGGGAACATATTTAAAAAGGCGTTCATTTTTAATGTACCGCCGAGGAAAAGATTTCTGTTTGATCTGTGCCCAATTTTTGTCTTTTCCTTTATTTTTGCTGCCAAACAGCACTTATAGTGTCTACCAACATTCTGCAGTTTGTGGTCATTCTTCATTACATTTGTGTTTTTTGTCGGCCACACGAAAGTGGGGGCTCGGGAGTGACAATGCATGAATTGAGGGAAACGTAATTCTGTTTTCGAACGAATTGGGTCTTGATACAGTGCAGGTGGTGGTGGAATGGAGGAGAAAAAAGAAAATAGAAAGTCAAACGCGGCACTCGTAATGCTTCAACAGAGGTGGCAGAAAATAAAGATCCAGGTTTGCGGACTCCGGTGGCTGGTGTCTGTCGTTAGCCGTTTTTACACCCACTCGTGATGGAATGCGATATTTTTTTCCCAACCTGCCATTTCACTCGTTGGCATATAAAACTCTTCATTTATTTTTCACAGGCGTTCGACGTTCGTGTGCACTGTCTGTTAACCAGGCACACGACTCGATCCTTGATTTTTAAAAAATTACTTCTCTCTCTGCCTTTAAAGCGTGGGAAATTACTCTTTATGGTTCTCTAGCCCGTGCATTTTTCCGTTGGGTGCGCTTTAAGACGGGCTGGAGTAGGTTATGAAATCTTGATTTATGAGTGCTTGTCAAGGCTGAATGAATTTGACGAAGTTTACCACACGTGTTGGCTGATTTTTCAGTTTGTAAGTGTTCCCAAATCCTTGGAAACGGAGTGGAAAATGTATATTTGTTCCTCTAATTCCAACAAGTTAAGCCGGAGCAGAATATTGTTTATATCGCGTCTAATATTTGACCTCTTCTATTAGTGGACCTTGCCTGTGTTCACTGGCGTCGTGAATCTAAGGTTTTGATTAGTAAAACTATTTGGGAACGCAAATATAGTGTAGATAGTCTGGTTGACATTTGCTATTTCATTTCCTAATTAGATAATCTATTCCTAATCAGCCTTACTTGTACTCCACCCGATTATTCTGTACTGTAAATTGATGACGGTAAGCAGAGTAAAGATGTTATAAACACGAAAATTTCAATTTGGAAGGAATTGGGGTACTAATAGGAGAGGGTTCATGTCCTAGACACTAGTTGGCAAAACTACATGGTGCTTAAACCACGATTCCGAGTTTCACCTGCAGTTGGTTATATTATGTTTATCTCCAGTGTTATCACGTTATCACTATAACATTACCAAACCACAATTGTTGTCTTTGCTCGCCGAATAAGTATTTTTCCTTGATCAATAAACTATTTGATCCCTACCTAAACCAAATCCGTGGAGTAAACGTAAATTTATTTTTTTTTAATTTTTTATTCTGTAAAAGGTTAAAAAAGTGTAGGTAGCGGTATGAACATGGTACACTAAATTTTTATGTTTACATAATGTTTTCGTTGTTCTAGCTACTATTTTTCTGGCTACCACGGACTTTCCAATAACACCTGGAAGCCTGAGGCACAGGCGTAGGTGATTCGGGGGTGGCAAGAAGATTGCAGTTGTCTCCCAGTATTTCAGTGAAATAATTCGCGTGATATTGCAGACTTGGAAATTCAAAGTTTACTGGAACATTTTGCGTTAATATACTCAATTCATATCATTGAAGTTATTAAATTGAAGTGATAAATTAAAAATTAAAGAGAAAGAGACAAAATTAGGATTACCTATGCTGCGGCAAATTGCTTTCAAAAGGCTTTATAATTTACCTAATACCCGGATCTTCCAGTAATATCTGCCTCTCCCATCCATTTACCCATAAAGATTTTTCGACCCATAAAGAAATTTCGTCCACGGCTATAGAATTATCCTCCAGTAAATTTCGAAGAGTCAATGAATGAGAACGCCACCAAGAGATTCAATGAATATTGCAATGGTTTTGGGAAATGGCCTGCTCTTTACTACGGAAAATCTAGTAAGCACAATCGTTTTATACGGCGTTTTCCAAGTCTGCAAATTTGTGGGAGTTGTCCGAGAATGAAACTAATGGGGCGAAGTCGAAATAAAAGGCAATGTGTGCAATTTTTCAACGGAATAGGTAGGTGCACTATCTATGCCCCATTTCGTGGTTTGAGGATGGCACAAATTTAATCCTTTTCTCCGAGCTTACTTTGGTTGGTTTGATAATATTCAAACTTGAAACGATTATTTGATAGGGTAAGTTTTGTCAGTAAAATTTCACTCAAAAGAAGAATGATTATTTAAAAAAAGGTTACTGATTGAATAGTCACAAGAGAACGTTTATAATTAGCAATTGCAACTATGGAGGGTCATACTGTTTCCGTTGGATTCTGGCTGTAGTTACAGGTTCTGAATCATCAATTCAAATTTACAATGTGATTGAATCATTTTTATCATTTCCCTAGTAAGATTTACTCTTTTGTTATTGATAAGTGAAGTTCAGATTTGCGTTCCTGCCGTGGATGAGAGCTTTCAATTCCTGGAATGACTCAAATCGATCCCAGGGAAGTGTTACAAGATGATCATGCGGAGTTGGTATTTTTTTCTTTATATATACTTTGTATGACACTTGAACCATTACTATCTGTTTCTTGGTGAGTTTTGTTTTGGCTATGGTATATCATTAACTTTTTCCGCATGACACCAGAGCTAAGAAATTTTATTTACAATGTTGCAAGTCATCCCCACTAGTACTTAGTCTTATAACTTGAGATCCTGTTTTTCCAGTCGATAGCATTATTTAGATATCTTAAATTCCATTTGTCAAGCTAATATGTCGTTTAATTTATGTTAATTTCGAAAGCGATAACTTTCTGCATGGGATAAAAATCGAAAGTTTTCAACTTCTGCGGCATTGGATTGAAAAATATGAGAACCACATAAATATGCGCTGATATTTATTCATTATTTGTTGGAGCTGGCCGCCTTTTGGTTAATGTCGTACTACGCAAAATACTCTTCCCACCCTAATTGTTGCTGTTCCCATTGTTTAGTTTTGTTCGCGAAGATAAATGGTCCATTTAGGTGGAGCCTATCTACCTTGCACGGCCTACGGCATGCAATCGAAATGATAGTGTAATTTGCTGATCTTTATCTCCTGTCAAAATGCTTCGACTCTATTGCTTCCTGAAGGCGTAAGGGAAATTCTCGGGGTGCCTGAAGTTAACCGCTAAGGTGCTATTTCCAATTAACCGCCCGCGGTTCACAAACCGAGGGTGAAGAATATGTTGGAGGTTTTAAGTGCGAATTCTACTGCTGTATACATTCTTCTTGCTGCAATTTGCAGACGTTGCACGGGCATGCTTTCCAGAAATCATTACTCTGCCAAGCGCACGCGTCATGGGTGAGGTAATAATGGGTCTTCTTAACGTATAAATTTCTTGTTTTTCTTTTCATCAAAAGACAGCAATCATTCGTCAGTTGTGATCATAAATTGTTGATCGAAATTTTGAGAGCAACCGCAATTTTGACGAGTGAACATTTGTATGTCGACGAATGTGTAGTCTCAAGATTTTGTAGCGTCATAAATCTGTTTTCACTGAGACGATTTTTGCCGTGAATAAAAATAAGAATTACTGAGTGAAAAAATAACTAAGTTTCGACTTCGTCATTTACCTACAAAGTAAACTGATAAAATACATAAATGTACGACAGTTGCCTTTAAAATTTCTCTTAATATGATTTCTATTAGAAACATGAAGCAAATACTCTAAATGTTATCTATTTTCACGTATAGATGGGTTATGTCATGCCACTTTGCACCAGAGTGGACCCTTGACCTCTCAGATTTTGACGAAAATTTGACGAAACGTTTTCCTAGTGTAATGGTTACCATTTCGAGCGTTTTGTGAATTTTTTAAAAACAGCTGAATATCAGACATCTATGTCATGAAACAATATTATTGAAGATGCCTTAAACTGTAGGTAACATGATAAACTTTAAAAAAAATATGAATTACCAGCAGAAATGCCTGTACGAATTAATTTGGTTGTTTTATCTATGCAGTAGAGTATGTTATCTCATTTATAATCTCAATATTGTGAACGTAGTGTAAATTCCCCGTTTCAGTCGCTGAAATCTAAGTTGAGCTCTAGGACTATATTGAAATTCAATCGGTGCAGTTCCTAGGTCTCTAGCAATAAGCAAAATTCTTCGTAGGTAGCGATATACTAGACATATTTATGAGTCTTAATAATGCGATTCAATTAAATTAAAATATAGCATATATTACAAGTTTTCCTTTAAATTAAGTGAATATAGGTTTAACTGCCGATGCCTTTAATTGATTTCTTGGTCGGTGGTTAGTTAAGAATTATTTTACATTATTGTGCCAATAGCGTTTTCCGCGTTGCTGTTGTTGAGAAAATAGTAGATATCTTGAGGCTCTTATCCTATATGAAGGGCTTGAGAATTAGTTCCCTTGTATTTGCCATAATTGCTTCGAGAATATGGAAGGCTTTATAGCGTAGTGGTCAGCGCATTTTTCCGGCAAGCCTAATGTTCGTGGTTCGATTCCCGGTCCTAGGTGAATATTTTTCGTGGCAATTTCAAATCTACCGTGGTATTTCTAACTTTTATCCCTTCCATTGAAAATCGACATTTTAAGTGGTTTAACCCGTTAAATACCCTGGAAGTTCATAGCCATCAGACTCTCTGATTGCCAGGGAATGCTGCTACTGTAGAAAAGTTGATGGTGATTTTAAAAAATCACTTCCAAGTGAAAACGAAGTATTGTAAAGTTGATGTTGAGTATTAGGTATTTTTTTCTTTTTTTCATCCAAAAGTAAAAATACCAACTCTATATTTTGATTGCAAGTGTGTTAGGAGAGCAAAAATAGAAACTTATGAGTTGATTCAATGCATTTATCATATGAATAAAATACAGGAATTCATTTTGGGGGCCTTCGGGCTCTTGTGGTCCAGATAACTTTTTTATATAGCCTACAGCACGCCTGTCATGCAAAATTTCCAGTGAATTGGTTGTGTAGTTTTCGAGGAGAAGAATAGCGAAAATACAGACACCACTTCATTTTTATATACTTTTATAGTTAATATCGATAAGATTATTCCTCTCACTCGTAAAGCAAATGTGGGAATATTGTGAAGAAACTAATTGGTTTTCGTGATATTGCTTTGTGAAGTTTAGTATGTACTTAGGGAAGTTTAATTTGCGATTTATTTAACGTCTGAGAGTAAATAAAAGTCTAAAAATATCATGTTTTTAAGTAGGTTTCTTTCGAAAAGTCTCTAAAGCCGGGTTTACATATGAAAGTGAACTCCATGACAATAGCCGTGAAAGTCGACCACAAGCGACACTGCATATGTGTAAGCACGCACTATCATGGCAGTAGGGGTCGGTAGTGGCGATAATTGACCGTGGTTGCTACTTGCAAGGGAAAAAGACTCGTTTCTATTTTGCAAATAGCAAATTGATTCTGCAATAACATCGAATCGCATCCGGTGGAATCTTGGTCACATGACAGCAAACGGAGATTTAAAATGTAAACTACGAAGACTTAGCAGTAGGGAGAGAACTCACTTTTGCTTATGTAAATATTTATTTATACTTTAAAATATTTTTAATGCGAAATAAACCCCTAAGGTAAGCTTAATGACTTATATCTTATAAATCTATAAGTATTTTTGTCACAAGTGACACAATTGATTCGACGTAATAATGCATAATTATTGTAATTCATACAAGATTGTTAAACCCACGAATGCCAATGGGACTCAAACAGCGAGATACGAACGCCAGTATTTCCAAATTTGGGCGGTTTTCGTAATTACCATATTCATTGTTTACTTTCGTCAGCCATTTATTTGGAGAAAGCCAGAAGTTACGTATAAGCAGAACGGTGACCTAAAAGTTACGATACGATTTGAGATAAAACTACACTCGCAAATTCAATAGAACTCAACTTACATATGTAAAGCCACCTTAAGATTATAAGCAGGTTTTTTGCAGGCAAAAATGAGGCGGAGTAGGTACTTTCTCCAATTTGTACCGAATCGGGTTCTTGAGGAGAATTAAAGTACCTGACTTCGGCCGTGTCTTCACATGTCATATCTTAAGAGGATTCCGTTAATCGATCACCAAAAGCAGCGATTAATCGATTCCAGGAAGTGAATACGAGCGTGTCACTTTTCTTATGGGGCGAGACCTTGTGAAACTCTGCGTCGTAAGAGTCCTATATTGATGAAGGCGATCCCAGAAAACATTACATGAGCCATTGCCGGGCTTCCTGCCCTGCGGTAGGCCAACGGGAGGTGTGATGGATTTCCAGTTTTAGAAAAAGCGAGTCGGGAAACGCAGAGGAATAAGATAGGTAAAAGTTATAGGTGGAGAGCTCCAATGCGAGCAAGCATGTGATCAGTGAGGAATAGTTCCTTGATCTGCGCCATCCAAACGAGTGCTGAGGGAAAAAAACTTCAGCCCAGAATGTAAAGCTCTCGGGTTTCCAACCGGGTTATGGTAGTTTGTGGTACTTCGAAATCAACAACCATAGAGACAATTTAGACAGTCACAAAGGTTTTCAGATAAGTAATGCTTGAAAACCAATCATGAGACTCACGAGAAAAAAGAGAGGGAGAAGAGGGCCAATTAGAAAGAAGTTGAGATCATCCACTGAGTATATAATAAGTGACACCCTCCAGGCCAAAACGTTCATTCTTAGGACGATGGCAGACTACGCCTTCGAGAAGTCGGTACCACAAACTACTATCACCTGAATTGGTAAAACAATAAAATAACTCAGTAGTAATGTCCACCCTGTTATATTGGAAACCGGCCATTGTTTCGACACTTTATGTCATTATCAAGGAGGTTATCGGTCGGTTTTCTTTAAAACAGTGTGAAAATTACAACGGAGTTTTTAATATATACCGATATGGATATACAATATTTCCAAAAAGTTACCCCTGAAACTCTTTCTTACCATCACTCGTTTGGAAACCCGAAAGCTTTATATTCTAAGCATTTGCCGAGAAAGCCTAAAATCTTACAACTTAAGCCCATTTCACTTGCGGAGGTGAAGTACCATTTTGGTAGAAGATTCCAATGCGTGGAAATGTGTTACCACCCCGAAATAAGGACCTTCTGTGGCCCAATTTTGTTGTTGCATTTTTCCATTTACTTTAGCGTTCTGCTTACCTCAAACCTCAATTGCGTACTGTTTTTCTATGCATTTTATAACCTGCGTACTAGACTTAGAACTTCAATCGCACATCGGCAGCAGAGTAGGCGTTCGTTTTGTATGTACACACATAATTAAAAAATATGCGGCACATCATTAAAGAAACTCGAATTTGATAAGCGTATAATTGGAAGGTCCTTGGATGAAAAAGTAACAGAGACATACTTCTTCGCTCTGGATAGGCCACACTTCGAATACTCTTGGGTCGTTTCTACTTCATTGACAGGATGATTTCGACTCTGAATGGACGTTCACTCGTATTTGGCTTAGTACTTTGAGGTAATGAGAAAGAGAGAATGAGACCTTGACAGACAATTCTGGGATATTGTGACCAGAGAATGAACGTAGAACATTAAATGGGAGATGGAGTGATTTATAAAAGTTCAGTGTCGAAGTACATATGCTCGATTGTCTTACTGTTTTTAGCTAAGCTAATAAAATCTAGTAGTCAAGCTAGTAGGTAGCTAAGGTCATGAAGGTAAGTTGTATTGAGGAAGGTGTGTCAAGTTGAGAGGGCTTAAGAAATCGGTGGTCATGTCTCTCAAAGCTGAAAATTCCGATTATTTGTCTTATCAAATATAGTTAAAGCAAAATTTCAAATTCCATCGCTGTGATACGCAAATAGAGAGTGAGGCAATATACAATTTCCATTCATTCAAAAAATAGGTGAAAATAAGTAAAAAATCACCTTCAGTGAATAGCATTGAAGTATACATTTGAATGAAAAAAAAATAGTGAAGTCCAAACTTGAGATTTAATACCTACGTATTAGGTTTTGAATCATTTTCAAGGCACATAAAAGCCAAGATCGTCATCATAATAAAAAGCTCATAAATAACTTATTAATGGCTGAAAATGAGTGAAACCTATGCCAATATTAAGGGGAGACTAATTAATTTATTTCAATTACATTGATTATCTCTTCCGCTAAATCACGACTCAGAGCATTACTTTGATGACTAGGACTTTTCATTCGCTACTGCGGTAAAGTTTCCAAACAATGCCACACTCCTGAGCTTTGGTTGGAAAACTATTTAGTGAACATAAGAAAGAGAATTTGTTTTGAAAGACTTTTTAAGGAATTAGTTGTGAGTATTAGTGAGTAAATAAACTGAAAAAACATTAATTTAAGGCTTAGCATGCTCTTAAAAATTTTATATGCGGAACTTAGTGATTTTGAGAAAGGAATAGACTTAATAGTTTCCTGAGTAAATTGGTGATATAAACTCATGTTTGGAAATTAAAAACTTAACAAGTTTCAAATAAAAGATGTTCATTGTCAGTAAATCGCAATATTGAGACGTAAAACGACTCTGCAAAACGAATCTACGATACAATATCGAGACTATAAATGTGTAACTGATCAATTACCCTAGTACAGTGCCTGGTGCCAGCCTCCTGATAATTTCGCCCAGCAATGAATCCGAGTTCCACGTTAAAAATCTTTTATGCGGAATGTACATAGTTTTTGATTTCCAACCAACGAGGAAGTGAATTGCGAAGTGATGGAATATATCCGGAAGCCCTATGGAAGAGAGCGGTACAGGTTTATGTGGTCACTAGAGCACTGAATTAAATAACGGATGCCCAGAAAATATATATGAAAAGACTAATGTGAAAAAAATCAATACTTTACCGTAATTTTTTAAATATCTGATTAAGGAAACGATGAAGCCTCTTTCGTGACGAAAACGCACCAGATCACCACGAAAGCCTCCGATTCTATATCAGAGACGTTCAATGGTAGAATTACCCAATACCCTTCCCTCCTCGGCATATAAAACTACTCTTTCTCTCAAGTCTAGTACACCATCTGTCAGATAAGACGTTAAATCGTGGTCCCTTGGCTCCTTTCGTTGACAGCAGCCGTACCTGTGCCTACCAGCTGATGATGTCGATCAGCGACGAAGCCCAGGTTGTCAGTAAAAATATCTCCACCCTTCCTCAATTCATCAAAGATCCTCTTCCTAAGACTTATTACCCACCGGGCCTCAATTGCGCAAACGATCTCAGTTGTTGGTCGCCTCTCAATAACCAAAGAACTGTCTCTCTCAATGGTTGTTCAATCCTAAGATTGGTGGACTGCAGCCCCCCACCCTTCCCTATTTAATGCTAATTCCCTTACCTCCTGGTATCTCTTCCTATGTACTTTCCTCTTTATTTGGTCCATGAACTTATTCCTGGGTTTTCCTCTGGGGACTTTTCCCTCTATGTTGCCTTCAATTTCGTTCTTCACAAATATTGTGTTTCAGGGTGAGTCCAATCCATCTTGCTCTTCTTTTCTCTTTGGTATTCCATATGTCTTATATTCCATAAGGTCTTCCCTCTTCTACTCATCTACACACTTAATCATTTCTTATTTTTTCCCTCCATTTTATCTTCAGCATCCTCCTTCAGAACCAAGTTTCGAAGGCTTTCAGTGCATTTTGGTCAGTTTTTCCAATGGGTCATGCTTCCGATCCATAGTGTTACGCTCCACACGAATGTTTTCACATTTAGCTTTAAGGAAGAGAAAAAGAGAGGAATTGTTTTACATGCCGTTGAAGGAAAGGAATGAGACAATTCTACCATTGAATGTCTCTGAATGAGAATCGCAGGCTACCCTGGTAATATGGTGCGTTTTCATCGTGAATGCGGATTCACTGTTTTCTTCACGGGAAATTAAAAAAATTTAATGTGGCTTAGCATTTACTTTTTCATATTTACCTGTTCATTGCACAAAATTATCTTTACTCTTTTTTTTAAATTATTTTTCTTTTGTGTAACTTAGCAATGAAATGGTAGATCATGTATAATCTAATTGCATCATGTAAATTAGAAAAGGAATGTTTTGCTTGATATTTCTCAGTTGTAGGACAATAGTTCGCTTTCTTCTATTTAGTTATGTGTATTTTATTAAAAATCATTCGTTATTATTTATGGGATACATGAATGAGTTTAGTCGGTAATAATTATGCCCGCATTACATCTATGCCATTATGTGCTATGACGTTTTCCGCATAGCAGTATAGTTTAATCCTTAATTGTGTTTCATTGCGAGTTGCCCGATGGACTTTAATGTGGGTGTTTGATAAACTACGAAGGATTATTGGGAAATCATAAAATTTATATTCTACTTAATGCTCAGCTCATTTTACGTTCTGTATTTGGTAATATAAGATACTTGTATTGCGGCTCTTTGGAAGAGTGACAAGTGTAATTCTATCTCCTTACGGGTATTATTCTCCTCCTTTCAGTGTATCCCCCTCAGTCACTCATTTAACGGCACATCTCCGTACGATATAATTCCTTTGTAACAATGCCATCAAATTAGTTTGTTTGTATAAGTTGCTCTCAAACTTGGAAAACTACAGTCATTGATGATTTATATGACTAACTATTTGCTGTATTTATTTGTAAGGAGTAACTTGGAAGGACGTAATTAAAGTAGGAAATGGAATCTCTGTAATTAACTATTTACTTGAGATATTCGGTTACGAAACGGAATATTATTCTTTGTTTCCTTCTTTTCATAGCCGGTGAAAACTCTGTAACCATACTTTAGCCTGTTCTATTGCAAATCCCACTGCTAATAATGTTCTAAAAATGTGATTAATAAATATCTCCTCATTTTCCTTCAAAATCACTTGCCTCCTGACAAAAGTCCTTTGGTAACAAAGGGATTCATACATTCAACATCATTGAAAACGTAAGTCTTAAAACAAAATGATTTAATTGACAACTTTAGAGTGGAAAAATCACAAGTACTATAATTACCTACCAATCACTGAGCAATGATAACAAACTTACGGAATTTTTTATAAAAAAAGAGGGTATTCTTTTCTCCCTTCATTGCATTCGTGATGAAAATCGTACCTCATTTCTAAGCTCAATGGAGTGCAAACTTAGGAACCAACAAAGCGTGCCAATCCTATTCTCTCTGAAGGATATTAACCATATATATAGAGTCATGAGGCGTCTACGCTCTTTCTTGAATGATATTACCTTAGAATTACTTACGGAAAAAGAAAAGATAGAAAAGAAGAAAATGAGTGGGATAGGGTTGGTGTAGTGGCTAGAGTACTCGCCTACCACACGGGCGTCCATGGTTCAAATCCCTGCGGAGGCGGATGTTTTTCAGAGGAAACCCGATCCCTACTTGAGTCTCTTGTGGAGGACTCCAAGTACAGTACTCCGTCTGTCGGATGAGACGTTAAGCCTTGGTCCCCTTGGCGCCTTTCGTTAAGAGCAGGCTAATGCCGACGCCGGGTTTCTATCCCCCCTTACCTATTCCCTATGGCGCAAATAACCTTAGCCGTCGATCGCCTCCCCAAATATCCAATCCAAGAAAAAAATAAGGGTTGCGCATATTCTTCACGAAAGCTGGTTGAACTTATCTGTGAATTTATGCGTTAGACGCGTGACAACCCCTTATTTTTAAGCGTGTGAGGGGGTATCTGCTCCTAGAGACTAATTGGGCTACACTGGGCCCTTTCCGTATTTTCATGGAATCTCTACTTGGCATATGCCACTTGGTATTTGACTAGTAGAGGAAAGAGGTGGTGTTCGCCGGGCGACCGTATTGAATATTCGTGAGCATTTCTTTCAGGCAGCACGATTCCACATTCAACTTCCATACCGTTTAACATTTACCCCAATCTCTGTACCTTAAAATATTGTATATTTTCTACAACTATCATGAATATTATGAGGAAATAAGAGAACGTTAGTTAGTGAGACGTCGTGAAATGACGGAATGTCCATAGGTCTCTTGATTCTGTCTCCACTTAATTATCTCTTCAGATTACCTATAATTCAGTTTTAATTACTTAAAAATCGTTTGAAAGAAAATTGATTTTTCTTGGCAATATCATGAGCACTGCAAGTGCCTGATCGATATAGTAAATGTAATATTCCCTTGGGTTAACGATTGACGTCGGGCAAAGACGTATGATAGAAGAACGTGAAATCTTAATTAAACCTTATGTAAACGTGACTTGTTCGATTAAAATGCTTTTCTAGTCATATATTAGACCACTTTTCTATCTCATTCCTTCATGCTGCTTTACTAATTGGTTCATTAAACGCTCAGTATATCTCATTTTGCGGGAAAACTGAGAAAAAAATCCCAATCATCGCTCCTGCATGAGGGACGCCATTGTAAATAATAGAACATGCAGATCAATCGAAGGATATAAGCTTGGTAGGAGAGAAGCTACTAATGGAAAGGAAATTTTAAATCCTTGAATTCCTTACGCAAAGATGATCAGTGAATACTGTTTTTCAGTATGATCGATGACCAAAAGATGAAAGTATTATATTGAAAAACTTCAATAATGCATATCCTATGGATAACAAGATTTTACATGTGAGCACAATCCATTTTACCATGTTCATGCTGTTCTATTTATGCTCACATTAATTTAGTGGTTAAAAATTGGATTGTTAATGTCGCAATACAACAGCTGTCAAGGACGTCATAATGTTAAAAGTCAGCTGAGTGCATGAGGAAGTAAGAAAAATAAAAAAATGCGCGCATTTGTAACAGCATGGGTATTTTGCTGAGCGTATATTTTGCGTCTAAGAAAATACCGCATCACCGATAAAATATTTGTTAACTGGAATGAGAAGAAATTATAACCACCAAAATCTTTATTAATTCATTTCCTATCGAGTAATACTCTTTTTGCCAGTATTTTTCGTTCCACGCGGAGACATTTTTGCTGAAGGAGAGGCAAATTTGGCGTTTGAGGGTAGTTTGAGCGAGAAAGTAACGTAGTCAGAATGGAGACGTTACTCGTATTATACGTTTTAATATCACCTGCTATGGGATACATGAATCAAATACTACATTATTAATAGTCCAATAATGTACTTGTATATGACTGAAATTTTTGGTGATCAAATAAAGATATCCACATTAGCCATTGATTTGACTCATTTTTTCGCGCAGTACGTTCAAAACATCTTCTCAGCGGAAGGTTTTTTGCGATTCTGAAAAAATACTACGGTTACAATATGATTTATTTTCGCAAACAGTCGCGAAAACATACACACTACACCCTGTTAATTTTTTGGCGAGATCTAGGTGTTATAAATGCCTTGTTTTTCAAATAATCTCTTTGGAGAGCGTAAACCACCAATTTTCATGTAAAAATGCTGGTTTTATTTATCAAAAAAGTGAGGAAAGTAGTTCAGTAAGGGGCTGATATTTTGGTATCTTTGAAATAGTAAGATATTTCTCTTTAAAATGAGACCAAATTCATTGAATTCTAGGTGAACTGATATTTCACCCAAACTACCTTAACACAGAAGATATCGATGGATAGTTCCTTTTGGATTCATGAAACGGACATTGGTAATTTACCAAAATTTCCTCTTCAATTATGGAGAGTTCGTCCTATTCTCCCCTTCGGAGTCTCAAGAGTTGTAGAGTAAACGTTGGCAGTTGACCAATAGCTAAGCGGTGGGTCCAAAAATCTCTTTGCGCAGCTGTAAAACAACAGTACCTACATATTTGCTGTGCTTTTTCAAATGACACAAGCGTCTTGCTTCGTATATGCGTCATGAAAATGTTTTTTTGCTGTAATTGAAAAATCAAATGGTCGGGAAGGAATGAGTTTCTGTGCGGTGGACACACTGGGTGGGTGGCGTCGGTGGGATGAAGAGTGACGACCCTTGGAGAGGCTTAATCCATCCCCTCTCCCCAAATTGCTGGAACGTCACTTTCTATTTCCTCCACGCCCTCCCCCTCCCGTCTCCGTGTCTTTTCTTTCATTGGAAAGCCCATTTGCAGCTGGAACAAAGCGATGAACAATGGCGAGAGACTGGGGCGCGTGTATTTTGAAGTCCCGCGGCGGCCACCCATGGGGTTGCAGCCTGTATGGTGCTCTCTCTTCGCATGGCACGGGAATGCATCGAGCAGGGAAAGGCAGGAGAGTTGAATTCGGGGGATTTGGCGGGGGAATTACGTCCGAACGGTGAAAGGGAAGTCCATAATGGCCTCTGATTTTGGACTCAACTGTGACATTGGCGAAGGATTGTGTGGCGAGTGAATTGCCTACAACTATTCTGTGGTGAGAGAATAATTTTCATCTCAGCGACCTTCACTTAGCATAAAACTGTATTGACTCTCACCAGTCTAAGACCGCCTAAGAAGGCGTTCAATCCTGTTATTGGTTGACTGCAGCCCTCCACCCTTCCCTATCAAATGCTAGTTCTCTTACCTCCTGGTATCTCTTCCTATATACTTTCCTCTTTATTTGGTCCATGAAGTTATTCCTGGGTCATCCTCTGGTGACTTTTCCCTCTATTTTGCCTTCAATTGTGTTCTTTACAAACCCATTGTGTCTCAGGGTGTGCCCAATCTATCTGGTTCTTCTTTTCTGTATGGTTTTCCATATGGTCCTTATCTCTTCTACCCTTGTGTACAAATCATCATATTTTATTTTTTCGGTCCATTTAATCTTCATCATCCTCCTCAAGCACCAGGATTGGAAGGCTTCTATTCTTTTCTGGTTAGCTTTTCCAATGGTGTCTTTGAGTATCTCAGACGTTTTAACGCGTCATCATTGGTCTTTGAAGCTTAAGATTGGTTGACTGCAGCCCTCCACCCTTCCCCGTTTAATGCTAGGTTTAACGCCAATATATTTGATGATTTTAAACTTCTTTGAATTTTTTTAAGAAAATATACCCTCTAACATGGCCTCCATTGTTGTAACTTTCTTATTTGTATTTGTTATGTGCGAAATTAAAGTTCAAACGAATGATTTAGAGCATTATGTATCCACGCTTTTTGATATCCTGTCCGTATAACATGATTATTACCCGGTGAATGTCGAGTGGGTGTTTAATATGCGCTATTTAGCATTTCCAGCGGGTCAATCTGTTATTTCCATATGAGGTGGTTATTATGGCGTCATGAAAATCGATCTCTTAGTGGCCTATTTAGTAAGGCCGTGACTGTTATGCCTCGAAAATTTAAAAAATCTATCTTCAAAACCTCCAATTAAGCAAATAATTATACTCACAATTGGAAATTTGCCGAGTTTTTTAAGTGTAACCTCGATATCCTCAAGATATCTCAATATTTAGTTCATCCTGAATATGGGGAATCAATTGCATAGTGCTGAGGAATAGCTCTATAATCGCAGAAATTATCTGGCAGCAATAGATGTTCAAATGGGTTTCGGTTGGAAATCCCCAAGTTTCTTTCGAGTATCGCTCTCTTTATGCATTTTATTCTTAAAGCATTTTGCTCAAATACGCTGTTTCAGTTGCACAGATTCATTATTGATAATTATTTAGTTAATTTAGGTGAAAATGGAGCCCAACCAAGAATGAAGAAATTATATTTAAAATCACTAAAAATTGTTTCGTTTACACCCTTCAAACTTCTTTTTTTTATTTCTCGTCACACAAGATGAGTGAGATTACTGAATAGTCTGTCCCAAGACTCAGAGGTAAAATATGAACATTCTACTTAAAATAAAGTCAACCAAAATTGATAAATAAATATGAATGAGAGTATTTTTCTCGATATTGAGCCGAATACGTATTATACAGTTAAAAGGGTTCGTGTGGTGCCTAGAGCTCTAGCCTTCATTGGTTAAGGTCTAAATTTGAATCCTGGTGGTGTCGGGGATTAAGGAAACTCTTTTCTTATATGAATGTTACGTCAAGTATAATATCAAATTCTTACTTTTTTCTCATTTGTAGTACTCTAAAAATATTTATAATCGCATAGCCACATATTTTCAATTGCTCCCTTGAAGAAAATGAAGTTTAAGTGTGATTGATTTTGAGCGTGGAGATATTTTTGTTAGGTACTAGAAAAGAAAGGGTTAGTTTAGGTGGTATACATATCACTAAGATAATTCATCTACATTGTTATTTTATGTCAAAACACTAAGAACTTATAACTTTAATTATTGTGGAATCAGTGGACAATGACTAATAATCACTGATTACAGAGGTGAAATATAAAAAAACTCCAGCGAAAAAGAATGGCCTAAAGTTATCACAGTACAGTGTCTTAAATTTCATTTTACAGATTGAATGATTTGTTTAAGCGGTCTTTAAATTCGTGAAAACACTATTTATCAATAAAGTAAAGGAATGATGTCGTAATTGGCTGTAAGCAATTGTCAATCGTTTGAAGTGAAGGCCTTTTTTCTGTTTCCACATTTTCATGGGTTTGAACTTCCTGAATCCTGTTTCATACTTAAGTACATTGTTGAGAGCAGTTTCATTGCAGAAATCTGATAGTTAGGTCGGCCATTGAACTGTGAACGCCTCAGCCAATATTTAGATTAGGCTAACCCCCACGCATCGTCTCTCTCCACCCTTTTTCCACTCCCTAAATGACTCAACAGTAAATTAACTTTCCTCCTGATCCTTACGGTGCGAATGACCTTAGTCAACGATCTCCACACCCACCAAATAATCAATGAACCTGTCCTCTCTCCAGTGGATCCGAAATAGTGAAAGAAGAACACTTTCATAGGATACGTTCTCTTGGGTTTGTGAGTGAGTGAAACAGGCCTATTCGCCCTCTTTTGTGCTCTGATGCGTGGATAATTTGTAAGAGTTGATGGAGAGAGGTATTCAGAGAGCAAACGGAACAAAGGGGCGTCTATGGTGTCTTGTGGGGGAAAACAATTGAAAGTTTGAGATCGCATCGAGGAAGGGCGAGTGTGGTGGCGGAAAAGTAGCCTTTAGGAATACAAAAGACGGAACAAGGGCGTCGGGGTGCATTCTGGGAAACGCGCTGGAATACTGAGTGGGAGGGGTGAAAGGAAGTGGAGGATGAAGGGACGCGATGGAGGGGATTATATGATGCCGTGACCTGGTGAACGCCATCGGCGGTGGAATAGGTTAGGGATATTGCATCGGATGCCGGTGAATGCATTTGACGTTTCCTTTACCCGCCGCCATCGTTTGACGACCGCGGCAGCACTGACAAGCCTGACTGCCAGGTTAAATATGGGCTCGAACTTTTATGCAAATTTGGAGCCGATTAACTTTCTAGAGATTCAGAGAACATTTTTCCCCGCTCCTGTATGCTATGTAAGGCAGTATCTTGAGATTGAGTGAAGAGAAACACTGTGGAATCAGAAGTGTAGACTCATGAAGATTTTTCTCCCCACGCACCTCAAATTCCAGAATATCTATTCCTCATTTAAGCAGCTTTGTGGATAAATATTTGCACAAGTTTGCATAGATTGTCGTATCAATGAAATATATAATTTTATGACATCTTTCATTGGTATGTGGAAATTTCTCCGATCATGTTTAAAGGCTTCAAAAGATTTTGCATCTAGGACGGTATGTAGCTGTTTGTGTCCAATGAATATGAATCTACCCCTTCTACTATAATTTTGCAACTTATGTTACTAATGAAGCCATTTTATGCGGAAACAATTCATTTAACGGTGAACTGTGGAGTTCAGTTCATGTTTAAATGTTCATCTTGTTTTTCTTCACATTCCTGTGCGCGCTGTCTTTCTTTGGTGAAACCCTGGCGTATGTGATAAAGAGTATTGGGATATTAGTATATATAAATTTTGCTGTTAATGCAATGTTGTGATTCTTCGAAATGTGGATAGAAAAAATTGTTTATTTCATCCGCTCTAGTCTTTTGCAAACCATTTTTAGCGTCATTACATTTTTTTATAGATCTTGTGTAAATGTCTATTTTCTTACTTTTGCTGCGTGATTTCATTGGTTTCATTGGTCACTTCTTAAATGATTCAATAATAACTTAACTTTCTTCCTGATCCTTACGGCGCGAATTACCTCAGTCGACGGTTACCACACGTGCGAAATACCCAACGAATCTACCCAAATACAGAGAAGTAGCGGGAGGTAAATTTGTGTGCCGTAATGTCATCTCATCTGTTATGATTGCTAGCACCCGAGCTTCTTCAGAACCCCATTATATTTCCTTTCAGCTCGTTGTAATTTTATATGTATATAATCGTTCGTTCATTCACTCAGACCGCTCAGAGGCAAATAGTCACATAAATTTTATACAGAAAGGTAGAAAGAAAGTGGATAGGAACACATAAAATCAACAGACACAATGGTGGTGTGAAGAGGTAAAGATGGCCGATTCCAAGCAGAAAAGCAGGACCGGGAATCATGTACCACGGTATCTTCACATACTTTCGTAAAGTAAGTCATAACATGCTCAGAAAATCGTAGTTTTTTTTCTTTTAGTTTTTTTTTCATTTGCTTCTCATGAGCCATCTTTGCTCAACTCTAGTCACTAATTCTTGGGTGACTTTTAAAATTACAGGCCAGGCCCTCTGAACCTCACGTTTGTTACGTTTGCTAGAACTATCGATATTATAAAGTGATGCCCAATCTTTGCACTATTCGGGTTTATAGTCATATTCATATCTTGTGATTCCGCTTTTGTGTTACTTTTGATTCCTGAGTATATATATGTATCGATGGCGTTCTAAAGTCATCAATCTTTATGATTGACTAATAGTGTCCGATTTTTCTGCGTGAAGTCGTTTATATTTCTCCAATTAAAGGCAGCATTCGAGACAAAAGTAAACCTGCTATCGTATTTCAGTCACGAAAGGGAATTAAATGTAAGCTGAGTGCAAGTGAGAACTGACCCTCAGTTGACATATTCCGCATAAGAGGAAGTGAAATAATTCTCTTTCTAAATAGATTTATATCCCCTCCTCCCAGATTTTTTATTCATTGGCAGGTCTAGCAACCAGGATTTGTTGAGAATTGATAGAGGGACAATCACACATTACCCGTTCAAGCAACGTAGATAAATGGTACCCATTTCATTTGCTCTTTCATCAAAATGAAATTTTTTAAAGATTTTTTTAGTTGGAGTCGTTTTGAATTGGAATGGGATGAGTTACAAACAATGCAAAAATAAGTCAGTAAAAGAGGCTTACGGAAGTCTATAATTAATTTAGAGGAGATTAGTTTTTGCTTGTTTTGGTACCATATTACCTCTTTTGAGGTAATATGACACCAAAGCCGAGTTTTTATCCGTTGTGCGAATCTATCTCTTTTCTTTGGCCTATGGAGAAAGTAAATTTAAATACAGAGTAAAAAAACATTTAAAAAATTTAGCCTTTCTTCTGAAAGAGATGTAGAACGAAAAGGTTGTAACTGAAGTATTCATCATTTCCATAATTATCACATTAAAACACATGTGGTGTCTATCGCAGTGATTAAATTAGTATTTTCACGTATACGCGAAAAACTGGGTTACCTTTTATTCTAATTGTACCTTAATTATTAGTGACTGCGGCTTACATGTAGTATTTAAAGCTAATGTAAATGTTTTGAATAAACTGTCCACATCATTTATCCAATGTATTTGATCACATCTTCTCTGGTAGCCGCTCGGTAAGTGTACCCCGCAGAATCTTTCTACGATGCTTGGAAGTATGAATAATACTTCGAACTACCACTCATATTTAAGACTAGAATATTAATTCAAATATTAAATCAATAACTTAACTTCTTGTTTGATACAAATTCCCATCCACGCTATGAAATTTTGCCTGCTACACTCTAACAGCTTCAGAGTTGCATCAGGCCTTCGGGTTATATTAAAATTACCTTCAACTAAGTACGTGCAGAAGTTATATAACACTTAAATACATTTTTCATGTGAATAAATTAACAATAAATTTATAATAATTGATCAAAGTAACTGAAAATTAAGAAACGAAATTTATAAGTAAAGGATTTTTCTTCTCCTTGCGTCTTATTTTCATTATCATATGTTTCTTCAAATCTGTTGCGCTTGATTTTATTTTGAGAAGTTTTTGCTTTGAAATCCCCAGCGCTGGTAAGTTGTTCTTCTAGAAATATTATAGATTAATAGATTCATTGCAGATCATGATCTCTCCTTTGTCATAATTTCAATTCACAGACACATTTATTGCCCTCTCGAAAGTCTCCACCATGATCATCCTTCGATTGTTTCAACAGTGGTGCAATAAACAACGCATAGAATTTTGACTCTAAAAAGTTTATATATTTAATTTTTTGTCTATAACTTTTTTGTGTATTTGCGTGGACAGTATATCAAGATGGGAGGAAAATTTGAGTTAGAATTTCTGCTTTTCTCTTAAATCCATTTTTTCAATGATTCATTCGTGATCATCGTTAAAAACTCCATAATTCCTTGGTCACACCTCATTCTTCTTCT
Organism: Ceriagrion tenellum; assembly: GCA_963169105.1. Classification (NCBI taxonomy): domain Eukaryota; kingdom Metazoa; phylum Arthropoda; class Insecta; order Odonata; family Coenagrionidae; genus Ceriagrion; species Ceriagrion tenellum. Next base: position 57,796,287 of record OY720634.1, read on the forward strand.
TATATTCTTCTTTCTGCTTCAATTTAGCCTTGAGCCATCTTAGCGATGGTAATATTTGTCTCGATGGTAGAATACGTTGACTAAATGAATGAATACTTATGTCTATTACGAGATAATGTTCTTTGGATATAACCTGTATTATATATATAGCGAGTATATTATATATATAACGAGTATAATATTCCTTGGATCAGTAATCTATGGGCTGCATGACTTCTAAAAGGAATACCTTCAAGCATTCTGAGACGATATGCTCAGGGTAATATACTCTAGAAAATAAGAGGATTTGTGCAATATACTGTCGCCAATGAAATTGGCATATGCCTTCTCTGTATAATTGAGTGTTTCAATATGTAACATGGGAGGTACCAGTAACATCCACCAATTTTTTATTATTCTGAAACCAACTGAGTAGAAAATAGAAATAAATTATTTAGCAATATCGGATATCACAAGTAAATTATTCACAGAAAATTTTCTAGGGAAAAAATCCATCTATCTCAATATCGAATGAGTACATGGCTTAATACGAAATAGTCAAATTAATTCCTTTCTTCACTGTATTTGTAGATCCTCGGGGAAGTCAGATGGATTGGACAAAATCAATTTAGTATCTTGAATCTTGTGATTGAATTTTATTTATTGTACTCTGATGGTGTCTTTTCTATGCCTATAGCTTCTATTTTTATTTCTCTCGGTGGCTAGCTTTGCTGTACGTGCCTTGAGTATACCATATCCATAATGCGAATCTAATTCTTAATCTCTGAGTAAAGCCGTTGAAGCACGTTACGTGTGGTTGACGGCATTGACGGGAAAACAAATTATTTTCCTCTTAGTCTTGCTATAGATTTTGAAAGGCAAGTCGATTGACTGCAGACTCGAAGAACGTGCATTAAGATTATGTTTCGAAAGTAAGCGTTAAATGCTCATTGAGCAGCCTTATTTTCCTAGGACACTAATTGTGGTGCTGACAGATATTTATGTACCATAAAAAAGTGATATTTAATGGGGTGTAATACCCAGCGGGTGTATACAGTAAGTGGGATACAATAATGAGCGATTACTTTTATTTTTTATTCCCGTAGAATAAATGAAATACGTAGAATCCATTCCTTCACAATATTTAAAGCCTACTAAAGAATTATTTTGACCTTTAGAACTGCGAAACCTCTCTTATGATCTAGCGATGTTCCAGTTTCACTTTGGAGTGGAAATTCCGGATTAAATAATTATATCTACCTAGCGTGATGTATCAATTTAGAGCAGAATGAAACGTTTTTAACGTTGTATTGTAAAAGTCTTATAACAAAATTAAAACTAAATATGAGCTTAACTTTTTCGCATTCCGACTGCTTGCATTTTTTCTAATTTCGATGCGTTCTTTTCAATTTCGTGTCAACAAGTTGATGTCAGCTATATAATAGACGAGTAAATTGGCGCTTGAATTCTTCAAGCGGGTTGTAATGAGTGCAGTAAATATAACGACGTCAGTTGGCTTTGGCGTAATGGTCGCTAAGGTGGTCTAACAATCAGTTATTGTTAATGAGAAATTGTAATGTGGAACGGAGTTAAGAAACCTAGGATGTTGACACCTTGACAACCATTTCAAATCCTCATTGTTGGTCGATCTATACTATCATATGATAATGATATCTTTTGTGCATTGTAAAAAGTTTCAAATCCGGAATTTAGCTTAGGAGGGGTCATCGCATCAACTACGCACTATATCATGCTGGTGAGTATGATTATTTTGGTTAGACAACCGTAGCTTGCGCCGGTCGATCTTAAGCGCGGGGAACAATTTATAGGAGGGCAATCTTGGGTATCTATTCCTTTATCAAATCTTCCTAGGCTATGGTTGTTAAATATCCTTTCTTGAGGCACCAACACCACTTTTATGTGTTCGACTGAGCGAACCCTTCCCAAAGCAAAACAATTGCCCGTGGGAGAATACATCACTCCTCAAGTCCACCCCTACTTTATCCAAAGTCTGTCCCTGAGACTTGTTCATGGTTACGCCGTACCCTTCAGGGAAAAATGTCTCCTGATCATTTCAAATCCCGCGTTGGACACTGGAAACTTGAAGCATGTTCTTGGGATGAGGACAGTGTCAGGTTGATTCCGTAGCCTTGCCTCCACGAATTTTCGTGATATTTTCTGTATAATTAGCTTTGTCCCGTTGACCAATCTGTAATCAAAATGAGGATTACCACACGGCCAACCTTCAATTCTAACATGTGATCCGGGACGCCAGCGTGTGACACGCTATTCAACACATCCGTGTGAATGTGGATATTATTCTCCACTCCTGAGCATTGAGTGCTATCTGCGCTGCATTAGCGCATTGATTCCTGCGGCAGCATCCTTATAACTGAAGTGTCGATCTCCGCAATGTTTTAATAGGTCCCAGATAAAATTGCCCTGCCGCAACATTGAGCGGGATTTTTCAGCAGTTCAGGAGGGTATACGAAATTAATAAGTTCCTCCAGTGAACTTGCGTAAGGAATCATCCTCATCAGTATGGGACGGTAGATACCGATGGAAATGGAGGTAATCTTGTTTTCGCTCACTTCCAGCACTAACTTTGAATATTATCGGTTTTCTCGGGAGCGAAGAATGGTTCACAGTCGTTTTTTTACTATACTGGGCCATATTTCAGATTATTTGAGGGATACTGGATTATGTCGGCCTTCGTACCGTCGGGGATTATTGGTGGGATCTGTCTGAAGTCTCTAGTCGGCTAGCACCATCACCTTTCCATCTAACGTCCCTGTATCCTGACAAATGTCCCGCAAAGAGAGGTCGAGGATTTCTATGGTGGTTTTGTGGGCCATGGGATCCTCATTCCAAATTATCAAAGATGCCCTTCTTATGAGTTCGGCTCTTTGACTGCCCTCGGTAATACCGCAGGGTGCGTGAGGGTCGTTGGTTTCTAGAGGCAGTTGAAACATTGAGAGCACCATGATACCTCCTTCGTGGTTCAACGCGGCTATTCTGTGGACGCTGCACACACTACAACTGCGCCCTCTGTACGTAACTTTGAAGTTATGTAGTTCAATACCACAGTCTTTCCTGTAGATACCGCTGAGTCCGTCGATGAAGAAAACATTATTTGTCTTTTCTTCAGAGTGGACAGCGTTGATGATTGCATCAGCGACGCTCGATTGTTCCTCCGTGAGCTTAGGACGCCACTCCTCGGCTGTCCTAGCGGCGTCTTCCGCATCCTATCTGACAACCTCGTAACCTACTTCCGTGGTCACATCTTCCACCTCTGGGAGACCCAAATCCCGCAGACATCTTCCATGAGGTCGGAGCATGTGGTCGATGTCGCACAGAGCACGATAGTGCGCAGCTGTGGGAATCCTTGAATCGCTCCCAGAGAATGGCTGCCGGTGCGCAGAACATGATGACGGCGAAAAACAGCTGACGGAGGCTTCGTCCCGTGTTGAAGAGCGCAGCCTCTTCGAGCACGTGGTCGAATTCTGATTGTTCGTCGAGTAGCCCCTGCCAATGGCCGCTTCCTGGAACGTTGCGTGGATTACGCCGTCTCCCTTTTCCGGATAAACTAAAAAAAAGCCATTGTCCTTACTTTGTGTCATATCCTATTATATTAGATACGCCATAATCCGACGCTTGACAAATCGGCCGGTGCGACGCGGACTAACTGTTCTCGCATAACGGAAAAATTAGAGTGACATTTTGATAGCATTTTAAAACACAGTCAATATAGTTTGATTAATGTCACATGGCAATTGGGATCGTTCCACAATTTCCATGTTCGCGGACACACACATGTTCTTTTCCGAGAATCTCATTTTTTTAGGCCTAATGGTTATGGAGACAACAACAGTCGAGATATATCCTATTATTTAGCATTGGAAATCTCAATAGATATATCTCGAAAAGTTATAGATGTCGTTCATGTCTTCCATACTACTCGTAATCGCATAACAACCAGAAATACATTCTGAAAATTTCATACCCTTATGATCAAAAGTACTCTTAGAATTGAAGTATATCGAAATGAATGAGAATCGATATATCTCGAATCCTAATCAATGTAGTCTACGCTTGACGATTGAGTTATACGCTCTTTACGACTACTAAGAGTATATGTAAATTAAGCGTACGTAGATGTAATAGTAACGTGGAAAAATGAAAATAACGAAAGGCATGATGTCGAAAAATGATTCGATCGTAACTCAAAAGTATTTCCACGGATCCGCCAACTTGACGATTTAGCATAATAAACATGACCATATTAGACACCTATGTGAATTTCAATGTCTTACATTAAATATTTAATGAGTTATGAACAACCATTACTTTTATGGAGAAGAGAAAATCGATAAATCGGTCATAACTGGAAAAAGCTTTTATTTATTCGTGAACTTAAGCATTTGGCAGAATGACCTTGGCCATATTATATTGGTCTCTATGAATTAATTTCTAATATCTTAAAATGTTATTGAGTTATTGGAAACCATTTCTCTTCCAAAAAACACTAAATCGATATGTATCGAACATAACTCGACCATGCGAGATTGACAACATTGGCAAAGATGGAGTATCATATAATTTGGGTGGAAACTAAAGTTGATATTGAAGACTATCGAAATATAATAGATTCGATACATCTCGAAGAGTAAAAAATATATTTCCAGTTTTCTCATTAGGTTCAACGCTTCTTCCAACTCAAAATAATTTCTGCAAATTTCAAGTCCATAACTATAATAGTAAGTAGAAAATTAACGATATCGAATGGCTACTCGTTGAAAAAAATAAACGATCATATCTCGAAAATAAAGTAATGGATGCGACTACTTCAACATTTGTCCAAATTGACATGACCATATTATTTTCCATAATGAATTTCATTAGCAGATCATTGATATCCGATGAGTTATTAACGGATATTACTTTTCTGAAAAAGGCATAATCGATATATCTCGAACACAACCCAACCATAAGTATTGTTCAACATTGCCCAAGATGGCGTATCATACTATGTATGTTTCCTAAAAATTTCACTCATCTAAGCCAAATTTTAACGGAGATATAGCAATGCACGTAATTGGCTGAAAAATGGCGACGGCCATAATTTTTTTGCAGGATAATTTTGAAAACAACATTTTTAAAGGATCAACACGAATGTTGGATTCTATAAGCAGACCTTGTAGACACATTTGTGTCTACAAAATTTTTTCAGCCTGAATTCGAAAATCTAAATCCAAATCCTCAAAACCGAAATCGAAATCCCATAAGGATACATGCTAAATCGAAAATTGACGATTACTCGAAATCTTTTCGATTTTCAAATATCTTTCCTATACCAAAAATCCAAGTACTTGCATCTGATCGTCAATGTCCTGCTACTTAAATAAGTCACTCAAAACAGATAATAATCGTTTTCTCCATAAGAGCCCGTGTTAAAGTTGATCGATATATATCGAAAACTATCAAATTTTTCGACGATTTTAGATTTTTCCTCCTGATGATTTTTTATATTTTGACATGTCCAAATCTCTAACTGGTGCTCCCAGTAGTTTGGGCTACTAATTTGTATCAATGTGTCAGTCAGTGAATCAGTTTGCAGCTATGTATAGCGCAGCGTTTATATACTCATACATTTCAAGCAATCTGTCCCCACAAAGTTAACGCAACGCTAGCCAGTTATCACTTGCAAAATCCCATGAAACTTATGTTGCTTCAGTGTTCCACCTGGGAGATTATGACAGTTTTTAGTTTGTTTATAGTGTATCACATATCCAGAGAGCTTTGGCCTCAATTCGTCTGCTACCTAAGGCTTCAAGGCAAATGCAATGAGCTTTTTTTTAACTATTCATACCACCACATTCATATTTGGTTAAAAAAATTAGTTGCGACAGCACCCACTTTCTATATTTCTAGTTGTGATCTAGAAACTCACTTACTATACTCATGATTTCTCTCAAAGAACTTGAGTAAGATGTGACTTAAGCTGTTCTGTAGGTGATCTCACGGAAGCAGAGTCCGGATCGGTCGGACGACTATCGTTATCGTCGGTGATTCAACAACTAAATGGAAATTATTAATGTTGCTCTTTTCAGGTATTTCCGTCGCGTGTTTGGTTTTTTTCGACAACAGTTTCTCCCCTCTTCCTGGGGGCGTCTTCAGGTCCGTTGGACATTTTTGTAATTGTTATTATTTATTTTCGTTGTTATGTATTGCGTTGCTAGTACATCTAGGACCATAGGGTGTCTCGATTGCCCGCTCCTCGTTGTGGTTTCACCACTCTCTCCCAGGTTGAGGCAAGTGGGTATCCATCCTCCCGATCCCTTGGTCATGCAGTATATAGAAAGAAAACCCACACAGATCGGTATTTGGATGCAAAATCGCACCATCATCCCGCCCATAAGAACTCTCTAATCAACACCTTAGTTCATCGTGCCTACAGTATTTCAGACACCGAATCTCTTCCCTCAGAGAAGCAACATTTAATCTCAGCGCTAGAGAAGAATGGATACCCTAGGCATATAGTCCTTTTAAGGACCGCAAGGAAAGAAAAGGAATTGGCGGAAGCAAATGATCTAATGATAAACAGAACCAAAGAAAGACCTAAAGAAAAGCCAGCTGCATATGCCACAATTCCATACATCGCAGGGACGGCACAAAAGATTAGTAGGCTCCTTCGGAAGTATGGTATAGTGACGAGATTCTCAAACTCGAAGAAAATTGGAGATATCATCCCAAAACCCAAGGACAAAATTCCCGCTGCAATGTATGAGGGAGTCTATGAAATCAAATGTATATGTGGTAAATCCTACATCGGCCAAACGGGGCGAGCAATTCAGTGCAGAATTAAAGAGCACCAGAGGGCCACCGAAAAGAGGAGATTCAGCCTCTCCGCAGTTGCAGAGCATGCGTGGTTCGAGCCAGGACATCAGATTGCCTTTGACCAAGTGAGAGTACTCTCAAGGGAAAATCGTTATTTTCCCAGGTTGATCAGAGAAGCGGTAGAGCTGGTGAAATATCCATCGAATTTCAATCGGGAGGATGGATACCCACTTGCCTCAACCTGGGAGAGAGTGGTGAAACCACAACGAGGAGCGGGCAATCGAGACACCCTATGGTCCTAGATGTACTAGCAACGCAATACATAACAACGAAAATAAATAATAACAATTACATAAATGTCCAACGGACCTGAAGACGCCCCCAGAAAGAGGGGAGAAACAGTTGTCGAAAAAACCAAACACGCGACGGAAATACCTGAAAAGAGCAACATTAATAATTATAAGAGTCGCGGAAGCCTTCAAAGAAACTAAATGGTAATCTCGTAGATACTGTCCATGGTCCTAAAAATGGACATTCCTACTATTAACATCCTTGACCCCAAGGAATTTTTGGTTCTGCTTCCCTCATATAATTAACGATTTTTAAACCATAAATGTACTGCCTAATGCATTCATCGTTTGTATCATTAGTGGTGCCAGGAGTAGAATTAAATCTTAGTACATGCTCCACAGCACTTTTCTTGCGAAATTCATCACACAAATGCACTGTGAGTGGAATAAACATAAAATCTTCAGATAAAGTTAAATATCTTGGAGTTGCCTTAACTTCTGATATATCATGGGGAACACACAAACATAACATATGCGGCACAGCATGAAAGAAACTGTTTTGTTAAGCCCATAACAGGAAGGTCCTTGGATAGAAAAGTAAAAGAGAGGTCCTAATTCGCTCTGGTTAGGCCACACATCGTATACGCTGCAAGCATTTGGGACCGTGGTCATAAATAGCCAAAAAATCAATAAAATACAACGGAAGGCTGCGCCCTTCGTTAAAAATAGCTACGAGCGAAGATATAATGTTTCACGGATTATAGAGAGATTGAGGTAAGAGCCCCTGGAGACTCGGAGGCTACACGGTAGGCTTAGTTTGCTTGAGAAATTCAGAACTGATGTTTCAAAGCGACACAGAGTATATTTTTATGACGCCTCACGCCAGATCCTTAGGTCTAACAGAAGCGACAAATAAAAGAGATACATTGCCGAACAGATAGGTACAGAATCTCGTTCGTTCCTCGCACAATAAGCAATCATAATAAAAACTGATATCCTCTTCTTACACTTCCATAATACACGTCACCGTTTCGCCTCTTAACCCGGCAGTGCTCGCAATGTATCTGTCAGATAATTCTGGCCCGAAATGCGAATTATTACAATGTTGACTCAATCTTCCGGGATGAGCTTCTTTGTATCCTAAGAGCGTTTCATTGTGAGTAATATTTTGTGACAATCACTCAGATGCCGCCAAACTGTCTCCTTTGAGCAGGGTGAAACCTGTCGAGTCCGCGTCTGGTATCCGAGAGATAAATGGCGGGCTTTCACGGCAGTGCTTTTTTTGTCCACGTGTGAGACGGAATGGCTTCAACTTCAAGGTGTGAGTTCAATGTGAGTGATCCTAATGACATCGAAATCATTAGAAATATTATTTTGAGAAACGATTGCGATAGTGACGAAGCGTGTGATTCATCGGATACGAATTCGGAGGATCGCGTGGAAGTTAGAATTCTCGACTCAGATACTGACGAGAGTACAGAAGAGAGTGAGGAGATCCCTTCATTAGATGATTTTTACTTAGGTGAGCTATTGTTACAAATATTTTAATTTTATAATTTATACTTATTTCTTCGTATTCAAGCGTATAGCCATATTTCCCATCTGTTTTCCGCAGGTAAAGACGGAACGACAAAGTGGCCGGGTTAAAACCTTATCCCTTACATGTCGAGGCGGCTCGCAAATGCGGCTCTTCTGCGCCCACTTCCATACTTGCCCAACATCAGTCCCTCCGTCAACCCATTCGTCCTCTCGTTATAATACGTCCTGCAGCTTTTTGTCTTTACCTCATTTTTATTTCCAGCCAGATCACTCTTCTCGCTCTATTAAAAAATTTCCTCCGCTGCTCGTACTCGAACTCATGCCCTTAGCATAAGAAGTCACAACTCAAGCCACCTCCCTTATCCGGTAAGGTGAAGCAAAGAGGGAGGCCGAGCGTTGTCTGCGCGCTTCATCCAGTTCTCAGACTAACCGCCAAGGTCAGGAGAGCGTCTTGGCCGACTACTCTTCTTCATCGTCAGTCATCTATCGTTCCAGGAAGCGTGGAAGTCCTTTTGGCTGAGAATCGCATTTTGCACGAGGACGAGGAATGGGAACTTGCTATTTTGTTGCAGTGTCTTGCAACGTTGAGTCAAAGCCATAAAAAACCCTTATTTTGTAAAGGCTGGAAAAAGTAAGCGACCTACCCTGAATAACGCCCCACCGCATAAAGTAATAGCGAGGAAGTAAAGGGTGACATTATTTGCTGATAGAATTCCGAATATAATTTCCCTCTACTCGTTGAGCAGGTAAAATATCATTTATATTCCCCTCTAGTACTCCGTCTGAAGTCTTGTTTTGATTCGCTAATTACTCGGAAAATGAATGAAGGGTCAGTTCTATCATCTTATAGCAATTTGGTGGCACGAGAAATGTTTGAACTGAGATGGATGGGAAAGTTTTCTATGCAGCAATAAATAAAAACATAGTATGATAGGGAAAGAGAGATAAAGTTGAGGATGGAGCTAAGAAGTAGCAGTACTAGTTATCGAAACAAGCAATTGTGGTTAAATGATTGCTTAAGTATTACAATAAAAGTAGTATATTAGGGAAAGGGGAGAGAAACGTTAGACACATCGGTGAGAAGTAGACTTGTTGGTGAGATCTTGGAGGGATTTTCAGTGGATTAGAAAAACTTTGAATTACGTAACGTTTTATAGTGGCCTGCATTTTAGTTTGAATTCATCAAATAACTTACCAGAACTGACGTAGTACTTATCGAGAACTAAATTTCCCAAGAGAAATTATGATATCCATTTTTTACTACTTTTTAAGAAAACTATTTGATTCAATTTTTGAAAACCTCACATGCTGTACGCATTCCTGCGTTATTAAAACTATATGTTTCTAAATGCGTTCTCTACCATATACGTTCGAGTCCTTTGGATATTAAGAGCCTCATTCGTTCAGTGTTTAATTGTATTCTTTTTTTCCGCTAAGATTATGTCATTTTGCATAACTCTTGTAAGTTTCATATCCAAATGGAGTGCAGTGTAGCGTCCTCATTCCTTTCCTGTAAGAAGTTGGTACCGGGAAGAGGAAATTCACGATGTATTTTCTGCCTTTCTCGGCGCTCTTTTTGTCGCAGTATGTGAATCGGTTTCAAGCAACCTGCCCTTTCCGTTGGCTTTTATTTGCTGTCCCTGGAATCTAACGTTTCCCATCCACTAGCTGTGTACCAACCCTTAACCCAAAAAGCACATACGCTTCCAATAGGGACTTCTTCGTCAGTGCATCCACAGAGCCATTTGCGGTAGATATACAAGAGGGAAAATTCCCCAAGGTTTCTTAGAGAGCTAAGCCTTATTCCTTATATGCGCTCTCATTTTTTTGTGGGATTTCTTGGAATTTCAGTCGTGAAAATTAGTTAGGTAAAGGCAGCAAAGATCCAACGATACCATGGTATTAATTGATCCGAAGGGCGTCATTTGTCATTCCTACATTTGCCAATTCAGAAACGCCTACGGTATGCTCGCATCCAGGGGTAAGCCTTGGTGGGCCTGTCATTTGAGATAAAAGTGACTTGTGGCCTCAAAATGAAGCGGTTATTTTACAGTGACCTGGACAAATGGTAATGAGACTGACTCCACCACGAGTTGTACCCATATTTTTGTTTATTGTTGCTAGATTTATTCTGTAGATATATTTAACTATTCTGTTACCTTATTGGACTACATTTAACTAATCTGAGAGAGTGAGATTTTAATATCCATTGAAGGGTCACAGGAGGTGTGAATACGATAAGAGGGTGGCGGAAATCTTACCATCCATCGGGTGCCTCAGCGGATGGACGATAGCTCCCAAGCCACCATTGGGAGTCCACATTCTTATCTCTCAGCTTGATTTATAATTTTATGTCTGTGAAGTCTGTGCTCCCTTTTAAACCGTCATGAAAATGATCTCTCAAGTTTGTAATGAGAGTTAGCAGCAAAATTATAGTTTTCTCCTTGAATTGTTCTGCAAGTTGTTGATGATGTAAGAGAACTAAGAATGCTCGCCTTGGATTTGGAGGAAATGAAAAACAATCCTATGAAGATAAGTCATTCATTCAGTCTTAAGGTGTGCAACTCCTCAGAAATCAGATGACCGTGGGCACTAGTAATCACATTACATTAGATATTTATTCATGTTTTTCATTAATTTCATTAATAAATTAATTCACAACTATTTATAATCAAGTTGCATCTGTCAGAATAGTTCCAATTCTTATCAGTCACAATTTAGAATAAAGAAGAAGATTTTAAGGTTTAAGCCAAAGGTTTATGGGTTAGAATTGTTTGAAATTGGTGAGATGTAGGTATATGAAAAGGATAGACGAAATTTTTAAGTCCCGATTTTAGATGCTTCACGGCATTTGCTTACGAATAAAGCCAAATTAAAGTGACTTGAAATTCAGTACAAGGTTATCGGTGATGAAAGCACAATTGCTTTGAGACAATGTAGACTTACCAGTTATTCTGCGTGATATCATTTTCTTTGTTCCTTATAGTCCTCTGCCTTACCCATTACTTGCATTTAATCAATTTTTCAATCATTTTTTAATTCAGTTTTCTTGGCTGAAGATTAAAAAATAAGGTTGGTTAAATAAAATTGATGTACTCTAATATTGATCTATGATTATTTCCCGGTAAAGGAAAATTTAATTCCAAATCGCAAATGTTTTAAATGAAATAGGGAGCAGTTAACTTTTGTTATAGGTATTACGTTCATCCACTGCTCTTTGTTATTCTTATGAATCAATAGTCCAATAAAGTTTACTCGTCTGACAATTATTTGCTAAATCTATTTACCAAATCATCTAAACTAAATTTAATATTATTTCGGGGTGTTCATTACTCTGGCTCCAAGCGTTTTCTTACTTCATAATCTCACAAAAGAACAACATTGATGTGAGCCCGCAGTTTCTTGTTTCCGGGGGTACAACATAAAGGTTCCCCTCAGGTTTTGGTGTTGCGCCAGCTCCACGGGTCGTTGGCCATTCAAATTGATTCGAAAAGCTGTTTTTACTGCTTCAAACTCTGCGTCGAACAGCCATTGTCAACGCAACACTGAAAGGTATGTCATATACGGAATTCGGTTCTCGAAACACTTATCTTGTGTAAGAGCCACCTTTACTTGTTTTTGAGCCTTTGTTTGTAGCAAGAGAACACCAAACCAAACGTTTAACTTAACTTCCGCAGCCGCAAATGAATTGTTGGTGCGATAAAAACGAGACAGGATTGGCAAGAGTGGAAAAATTACGATCCGAAGTTCTCAGTGCGTAAACTTCGCCATTGGTCATCGTGGCAATGCTCCTGTTCACTGTAAGATCGTGTAAGCAAGTATCGCCTTTCCAACGCTATACGTTTGAAATTTTAAGCATCAAATTTCCATTCAGTTCATTCCTATTTTTCTGCTCCCTCAGACAATCTTGGGATACAAATTCTTTCCTCGCTGGAAGATAAATCAACGTTTTTCTTTCTCTCGGAAGTTTTGTCTGTTACAGTGAAATTCCTGGAACATTTCCAGTTCCGGCATAAAAAAGTTAACTCGACGTTGGTTGTTTTAAGAGTATTTCTTCAGGAAAGCGTTATCTTTTACCCTAGTTGATCGGTCATCAATAATTTCAGGTACTTTCCAGTGGTTTATTCATTTCATCGGCTTTTTTCTGTCGTCGGTCTTTCCCAGCTTAGGAAACGTATCCTCACGCGTTGCATTTGCTTTTTCTTTGTAGTCGTGCCTAAATACTTTAATAACAGTAATATTAATTCGTTACTCATTCTAATCCAAGAATGGCATTGGCTATAAATTAATCCAGCCTAATATCGTTACGTGCTTGTCATTCTCGCCTTTGATGACGCTACAGACTCAGTCGTGATTTCTTTTTTAATAATAATTTTACGCTAACCTATGGTTTATTTTGTGGAGAATATTCATCATCAACAATTAAATTTGTAGCTTCTGCCTTGATTCAAAGTCAAATAACTGAAGCATTCTTTAGTAGCTAACGTAATATGTCGGTCTGTAATAGTAAGTAGAGTAATATGAATATGTATCGGTCATTTATCTGAGAGATGTTACTTAGAAACAGTTGTATTTACAATTATATCAAAGATAGGGAATTAATGTTTACTAGTGACTATTACAATCCCCTGTATCTCTAAGCGCAATCTTTAAATGATTAATAAATATGCTAAAAAGACATTAGAGAAGATATAAGTAACATTTTTAGCCAAAAGTTAACACCTTCAGATGTGCTGTTTTATTAAAACTTGGCTTGGTTCCTTCAATATAATCAATATGTGAGGAAAGTATATAGCATTTGGATATTTACCGGCAATAATGGAATTGTATTCAACGGAAGTAAGTGTGCTAAGTACTGGTTGGGTTATTTGATACTGAAGATATTTTTAACGCGGTAGAAATTTTCTCTGGTAGCGTTTGGTTGCATAATTATTTGTCGTTTGGGTGGTATTTGTGGTACTGCTCGTGATCCTTCTACATATTTTTTCAGATCTTTTTATCAAATGTGGATATTATTCGCATATTTACTGTTCAAGCATGTACAAATGTATACGAATGCATATGTGTTCGTTATATAGTCATGTGTATATTTACGTATTTGAATTAACTCCGACGGCACTATAAGTTTCAGGTGATATTATTTAAGCCACGCACCATATCACTTCATCTGACGGGGGAAACACCATAAGAGAGATTCGCAGTCTAACGGTTTAGTTCAAAATTACTTTTGTCAGCCATTAACACATCATTAAAAATCACAGTCAACTGCCGTTAATCCGAAATATTTGGGACTGAGGCCTGTTTGGGTTACGGTATTTTCGGAATTACCTAAGTTCGCTTTGAAATAACAGGGAAGCAGTGTTGTTACTCTAAGTATTTCGTGAGGATCGGGTTGGTCTAGTGGCTAGAGTACCGTCTCACCATACGGACGGCCACGGTTCAAATCGGCCCATCAGAGGAGGATGTTTTTCAGAGAAATCATACTTGAGTTTGAGGGCACTTAAAGTGTAGTACTCCGTCTGTCGGATGAGACGTTAAACCGCGGTCCCCTTGGCACCTTTCGTTAAGAGCAGGCTAATGACCCCGGGCCGCCGGGTTTCTATCCACCCTTCCTCCCTTACCTCTCCCCTACGGGGCTAATGACCTTAGCTTCGCCTTCACCTCCCCAAATACCCAATCCAATAAGATTTTCGAGATGAGAAAACGGTAGCTAACTGATGTTGATGTGATTACGCTCCAGAAAATAACCAAGTATCAATGTATAACGTATTTAGTGTGTTTCATAAGTAACTTAAACTGAGTTTTATATGTTAATTAATTTTTCGACATTGTTTACATTGTGTTTGGATTAATTAGATTTTATGATTAGCAGTCGTCGGATTTCCGGACTCAACTTTGTTACACAAACAATGTGAGACGCTAATCAGTCGACACATATCTAACCTTTGGCGCTTTCCCTTTTCCAATCCCTTTTCCCATTGTTCCCATCATCATGACAGTGTCTAATGTCCTGCCCGGAGTTCTTTCGGCTGCTCACTCATTAATTTATTCATTTAAATGCCGTTTGAATCCTCAAAATTTTGCCTCTGATTCATATTGGTCGTTAAATATTCCTAACAACAGCTGAGTTACGAGGTCGTGGAAACAGACGCTCGAAGAGTGTAATTGTCGGCGTGCAGCAAACAGCCGATCGATGGTCTTACCGTGGAGTTTTGCCTTAACATTTTGCGGTACTGGACCTAGAGGATTGTATATGCTGCAAAAAAAGCAGCACGCTTCCTTAAACACTGTTACAAGCGGACATGTAGTGTTTCACCACTTATAGAGGGATTAAAGTGGAAGATCCTAGAGACTCGGAGGCTACACTATAGGCTTAGGTAGCTTGAGAAATTCAGAACAGGTGTGTTTTAGAGTGACGCAGAGAATATTATCATGACGCCTCACTACATCCCTAGGTCTGACAGTGGCGATAAAATAAGAGAGATACATGGCCGAACAAATAGGTACAAAAACTCGTTCTTTCCGCGCACAGTAAGTGACCACAATATAAACCGATCTCTACTAAATAAACTCCCATAATATACGTCACCATATCACCTCCAAAAACCTTACATCTTTTCACGGATGGTTACCTAACACCCCAACTACATGCCCATGCGGCCGCTGGTAGGGTAGTAAGTAGATGTAGTTGATCTCCCCTCCCTCTCATTCGCCAAATCCTGCTTGGACGGATTCCCTTTAAAATTTTTGGACTAAACTCGTCCTTGTTTTGCGAGAGCAATACTTAGCGCTCTCACCAGGGGAGGGAAACTTCCCCTTTTCTCATTAGCTTGGCGTATCTTTCAGCCCTGCCGCTTTTTATATCCATCGTAAAAGCTCGTGGCAAACTTGGATAGATTTAGTGGGCCATTTCTGAGACAGGGTGGATCGCCGTTTGGGGCGAGATTGCCTGATAGCTGTGGCACGCCAACTTTCTCACCTGCAGGGTCATTCGATACAATATATTCGTAGCTCTATCGATATGGATCTTCGCAACCATTTCCACCACACGGCCGCTAATAAAGTGCTTACTAAGCATTAACTGCCATAGCACACCCTTGGAAATCTCCGAAGATATGTCTCAAGTCTTCATTTTGGACACAAATGCGCAGCCAAATAAAAAAAAACTGTGATCAACCTCTGATATGTTTATGAAAAATACACCAAAATAAACACATTAATGGTGGACGTCGTCTACGTTGTGAAGATCTTTATCGAAGAAAGAATATATTCGATATTTAACGACCTTTCTCAGTTGTCCTCAGTGGCAAATATTACCTCTGCTCTGATTACTAGTTTATTTTTCTACCTGAAGAGAACTATAATTAATCGGCCGTTCCAGACGCAAGCATTCAGAAATGAATTTTATCAAGTTAAGTGTGCGCGACGTACACAGCCCTTTACTAAATCTTCCATCTATCATTTTCTGAGAATGTGTACTATTGCTTACTCTTTGGACTGCCTAATTCAATCACTTCTTTCACATGTAAAATCCATGCATTGCTTCTCCTGTTTTCAATAAGTTTATTTTTCAATCTTATATTAGCTTCATTTGCCCAATTCATTCAGACCTCCCTCAGTTTTCGACGTAATGAATTATAAATAAAGATTACACGAACGTTGATTTTTCATCGTATGAAGCAGTGCACGTAAGCCGTCAAATCTCATTAAACTTGATCATAGGGCTCATATTTTTCGTAAGGTATGAATTTTTAAATGCTGATGTTTATTCAAAGACTTCATTTTAGAGTTCTGTGGAACATTGGTAAATATGTTGGTAGAGACAATAATTATATCTAAATGACCGCTCTTATTGCTCTTCTTTATATAGATTCTTTCAGTTTTCTGTAACTGTGCCGATTATTGAATTATCTTCTATTTACTTTGATTCATCTACGTCTTCTTTTAACTTCGAAAGCTTCGAAAACAAAATGTATCGGAAATTAATATCGTTATTTGGTGACGGATGGTGTGGACAAAAGACAATTACATTTCATTTAAATGAGATGATTTAAATATTTAAGCTTGTGTAATCTATCTCTAGCTTAAAAGGTTTCATGCTATTATGTTTTATTTATTTTTATCTACCATTGCATTCCAAAGGAAAAATTGTCCCCAAAATTGGTGGTCACTAAAATACTCAGCGAGCGTCGGGTGAATTATCAATTTCTCTGAAAATGTACTTAATGCTTTTTGGGTATTTATTAGCTTAATTATCCTCAATTAGTATCTGGGGAGCTACTACATATAATTTATGGTTTATTATTCCCGAGATTAATGGGTTTTAGGCATGGCGTCTGCTCTCTAGGATGGAAAACGCGGCAGTTTCCTGTGACGGTAGCTCGCCCTACCAGAGACAGACGTTATGTGTACTCAGCGCACGCAGGCTAAATATTACTTGATCTAAACTTCCCTAGATGCCAAGAAACCTCAAACGCCTTCTGAATCGAAGCCAGGAAGCAATTAACTCTGCGATAGCCCGATCAAGCCCTTCAGCCGGGAGTCCAGGGGAGAGAGAGTGATTCTGTGAGCGGGCTTTGTAGGCGGCACACGCGAAGCAACCGCCCCAGCGATCACGTACCGAGACATTCTGCTCACCATTAGCTTCTTCGGCGAGAGTCCCTCACTCCTGCCCTGCCCCCCCCCCCAGTCCCCCGCCGCTAGAGCTGCCACTCCACGAATACTAACGTGTCGTCAATCGGCATCTCTTGGCAGTGAAAGGGAGAATTCACCTCCCCTTTCCTACGCTTTCTTCAAAGTTTCCGACGGTAATCGGATCAGATATATCAATGTATTCGATGTGCACCTGTCCATCATGAGTGTTTTAAAAATCGTACGTGGTTCTTATGTTTTCTTTAGCCATTTAATGTGGCTGGTGTGGTGCCGTGGGTCATTGAGCGAATATTGTAATTATATTTTAGGTAGTTCGAAAAAATACTGGGAACATGTTTCATTGAAGTAAGTAACACGGTGGAATACACATTGCATTCAGAAATGGTAATGATATAAGAACTTTATGTTTCGTTTTGGCGTTGATTGAAGCATATGATGACTTGAGCTGTAGGTAATTTTCTTCGCGGATTCGATAATTAAGCCAATATTATATTTGAATATTTTTTTTTGTATCTTTGACTCGTAAAAACTCTATTTCCGTGAGTAATAATAACGTTAATATGAATAGTAAGAATATGCATTGTGTAGATAATAATTATGCCAAATGTGTGAATTAATACATGAAACATGGATGAACTGTATGAAATATATTATTGCCATGAAAATAAAATCTGAACATATAGAATCGCTATTTCAATTCATAATTCATGTGCAACAGAGCAACAACAGGAGCACGTATGCATATATTCCCCCAAACCTAGGCTCACGTGGGCAAAAATTGATCCAACCATCATAAGGATTCTTAGTCCAAATTTTAAGGATACTGTTAGAGCATAAATGGGAAAGACCTGGCCATGCGTTTTTCTCATTATTCACGAGAAATATTTAAATGCTGTTTGCATTTCCATAAGGTGAACAAAATAACAAAATTCTTTCGATATTTGAATAGGTACAATTATCCTTGGCAAAAACACTCAATATTTCTACATCTACATACTACCCCACGAGCCGCCGTATGGGCGTGTGGCAGGGGGTGAAAGGTCTCCAGCCGTGTAAAGATGTAAAATATTTGGAGGTGAAATGGTGACATGTACCATGGGAGTTTATTTAGAGGAGCTCAGTTTTCATTGTGGTCGCTTATTGTGCACGGAAAGAACGAGTTTTTGTACCTATCTATTCGGCAGAGTATCTCTCTTATTTTATTGCATCTGTCAGACCTAGAAATGTAGTGAGGCGTCATGATAATATTCTCTGTGTTGCTCTGAAGCACACCAGTTCTGAATATCTCAAGCAGCTTAAGCCTAGCGTTCACCCTCCAAGTCTCAAGGGACTCCCACCTTAATCCCTCCAATAGTTGTGTGACAGTATATGCGTGCATATATATATATATATATTATATATATATATATTTCTGTATAAATATATATATATATAATTGTATAATATATATAATATAAATGTATTATATATATATATATTTCTGTATAAATATATATATATATATATATTTATACAGAAAGGTAGAAAGAAAGTGGATAGGAACACATAAAATTTACAAAGACAATGGTGGTGTGAAGATGAAATGATGGCCGATTCCAAGCAGAAAAAATTCGACTGGACCGGGAATCGAACCACGGACCTTTGGATGTCGCGTCCACTGCTCAGACCACCGAGCTACCCAGTCTACAAAGAAACCACTGGAATCGGCGGGGGGGTTTATATGAACAAACACTCCCCAAGGCATGACCCATGAGAGCGGCCAGTAGATGGCGCGCGGGCAGCTTTTCACCCACCGGCAGAAGAGAATGACATACACAGAAGGCGAAATGAAAGAATAACTCAAGCAGACAGACAGTGGTGAAAGATATAGAACAGGCGTTTCGGGGTACGCTAACCCTAGTAGGAAATGACCCGTTCAGGGCATACAATCGTTCACTCATTCACTCAGACCGCACAGCGGCAAATACTCACATAAATATTTATACAGAAAGGTAGAAAGAAAGTGGATAGGAACACATAAAATTTACAAAGACAATGGTGGTGTGAAGATGAAATGATGGCCGATTCCAAGCAGAAAAAATTCGACTGGACCGGGAATCGAACCACGGACCTTTGGATGTCGCGTCCACTGCTCAGACCACCGAGCTACCCAGTCTACAAAGAAACCACTGGAATCGGCGGGGGTTTATATGAACAAACACTCCCCAAGGCATGACCCATGAGAGCGGCCAGTAGATGGCGCGCGGGCAGCTTTTCACCCACCGGCAGAAGAGAATGACATACACAGAAGGCGAAATGAAAGAATAACTCAAGCAGACAGACAGTGGTGAAAGATATAGAACAGGCGTTTCGGGGTACGCTAACCCAAGTAGGAAATGACCCGTTCAGGGCATACAATCGTTCACTCATTCACTCAGACCGCACAGCGGCAAATACTCACATAAATATTTATACAGAAAGGTAGAAAGAAAGTGGATAGGAACACATAAAATTTACAAAGACAATGGTGGTGTGAAGATGAAATGATGGCCGATTCCAAGCAGAAAAAATGCGACTGGACCGGGAATCGAACCAAGGTTCGATTCCCGGTCCAGTCACGTGAACGACCGTATAAAACGGGCCCGGCGCAAGGCGTCTGGGAGTTATGTTGGTGGAAGGTGCGAGGAGGCAGTCCCATGTACTCCGTAGTCTGGCAGCAAAGTTCAGCAGAGCACCGGGGAGCAAGACAGAGAGAGAGAGAAAAGAGGGCCGAGGTGCAGTGTCAAGGAGATTCGTCACGTCGTCTAACGCCAATACGCCGATCATCCAGAAAACCTCAGGCAACCAAAGACCTGTGGGTTGATGACGCGCCCAGCGGTGAATTCGACGTGGAGCCACAGCTTGACACATAAGTACTCTACAAATCCCCTTCTCCCTGGATAGTGAATTATCCACTCTTCCTGCTCCAACCAGCATTTCTCCACCGAAGAAGACACCTCGAGTGGAGGTGATCGCATGTAATAGTGACTCAGGAACAATTCCACTTAACGTTACTAAGCTTGTCACAAAGCAAAAATCTGTATAATTATTCTCCCGTCCTTGTGATTTGTGTTGTAAATCCCAGTAGTGCTGGACACTTTCGCACGATCGGACGCGGAGCATGTAAAATTCAAGGTGGACAATCAACTCGACAATAAGAATGGTAGTAGAGATTCTTACAGAGGCCATTGTGAATTTTGTTATGTGTTAGTGTTAGTTTTTGTGGTGGGTTATTGCGTTTTCATGTTCTCTTTCCATCAGTGTGTCATTCAAACAGATAATCATTTCATCCCTCATTAGATTTAAGGAGAAAGTTACCTATGTTTATTTTTTGTTTTTCCAATAAATGCCTAAAACCATTCACAATCTGAACGAGGTCGTTTCGTCTTTGCTGTGCTTCGCACCGAGCTCCAAAATTCCCGTATTCTCCTTCTCTTTCGTGATCGCGTGCCGTAGAACCCACGTGGTTTTCCTTTCAGTAAGAACCGTCCGCCGTCGACCCGCTGAGGTGAGTCAGCGGACTACGTGAAGGTATGCACTATCGCAGCTGGTTTCTAACCAGTGGGGCCGGGGATCGAAATCGTCCAACATCAGAGTTGGCGAGCTCGTCCGATGGTACGTATCGTCACATCTGGCGCCCAACGTGGGGCCCACAATCCCGTCCTATGGTGCGTATCGTCACTATATATATATATATATATATATATATATATATATATATATATGTATGTATGTATGTGTGTGTGTGCGTGCGTGTGTGTAGAATGATTGAAAATAAGAGATGCATCATTCAAAAACCAATTGTTTTCGCACTTGAAGAATGATGAAACCCTACACTGAGGCTATACTTACCGTGAGAGGTAACAGTTTTCAATCTTGCCAATAACCCTTTGACGAATTCACACGGCAACTTGGTTGGAATAAAACGCCCTGCAAACCGGCAGTCTCCGTTAGTTAATCCGTCCATTAATCTCTCCTAGCAGGAAATTATCCATCGCTGTTTATATCGATTTATTTTTAAAGCTATTTTTTATTAGCTGGAAAATAATCCAGCAGATATATAGGGTATTTCATTAACTTTGAAAGCCTTTTTCTAAAATCGGTTAAGTGCGTATTTCATAACGTTTATAAGACTAGTATATGCATGGCTTTTTTGCAAGTATTCTCCTTCGATGAGTACTCGCTACCTATCGTGACTGGACCTGCAACCCTACATTAGTGGAAGTAGTGATCTTATACTTTTTGTGCCCAAGAAAGTTTTATGGCACCTAGTTCGGTGTAAAACTTGTCCGATGACTTTTTTGCTTGCTCCTGGAAAAACAAATTAGCGTAATTACTTACCTCTCTCGGTAAACTATTTCTCATAATGAAGGTGGCTATTGATTAGCTCTTTTGATGATGTAATGTAAATGGAATAGCTGACCTAAGATGACTCTACGTTTGCAATGTTTGAAGGTAAATGGAGTGATAAAAATTTAATGTACATCAGTGTTTTTTCTTGGTTTAAGTTGTAGCTTTGTTGGTTGTAAAAAGAGAAGTGCTTTTAACAATGAAAGTATTAGTTGCATAAGAAATGAAGTAATGGTATCGAATTTGGAAGCAAGACTTATTTTCTAAGCCATATCCACTTGCAATTATATCAACTTCCCAAGAGTTGGTAAGATATCATGTAAAAGTGAGCTCTTAATGATTAATATGTAACTTTTTCACGTACAAATTTGAAATACCATAGATTATGATATCTGGTTGACCTCTCACTACGAATATATACTTTTCTGATACCATAAAACTCTATTATGATGCTAATTCATGTCAAATAAAGCCTGACTCCTATTTAAGTAATAAATTTCCCTTCACAATCTACCGCATAAAGGTATTTCAAGCACATCTGGGGCTCATACTTTGCTTAAATAGCCAAATAAGTGCTTTCATTTAGGTTGTATTCCTGTGTATTAGTTAATTTAAAATTATATTTGTTTCATATATTACATGGATGATGGTAAAATATAATCTTGTAATATTTCATTACTTGATGGCCGACGTTCTGCGCGCTGTGTGCGTTTCAATTGGGACGCTCGTGGGTGAAGTTATTTATAGTGGTGAAATTTGTAGCGGAACGTTTGCCATCATTCAAAGTCATGTGATAAATTAAGTGCATTTTAATAGTTTTGTAAACTCGGGAGTAATCCGTCATAAAAGCCTTTCGTGGGTTTTCTCACTGGTCGTGGATGAAAGCCGAGAAGGAGGATTAATTTACAACACGCTTGGTTTATTTCACAAAACGTGAGTAGGTATGCGAGTTACAGTATATACCAAAAAGCATTGTTTTGGAAATATTCTTTTTGGAAGATGTAAAATTTCTCTTTCTACCGGCTAGTGTTCTGAAATATGAATACTAAAGGTAAATATTACCATTTCTTGGTAAATTTCATGGAAAAACTCCCTTGTCCATTCTCACATATAATTCTCACATTCAAGAAGGGACTCACTACTAAACCTAGAAATTCAGCTCGATGGAAATATATGTTTGAATAAAAGATAAAATGGTTCATCAGTTGTAAATCATTTAAAACTTAGCAACACATGTGAAATCGATGTAATTTTTACGCCTATAAATGTCATGTAGCTCAGCCATCATCACGTTAGTTAATCTCCCTGCTTTTTCGTCACCTGTGTTAAACAGAACGCTGGGGACAGAGACAGTAATTAGCTTGACAGTAATTTTTACCGACATCACTGCTTAAGATAAAGCTGAATACATGAACAAAAATCAATATTAAAATTGATAAATTTCTGTTTGTATATCAATGTGTCAATGCTATAAGTGGTCAATTCTAAAACTATAAAAATACAGTGCCTAATTAAGACCCTGTATTCATTTCTTATTCCGTCTTTTAGCTGATATGACCATTCTGTTGAAACGATGAAATATTCAGGTGGAACTTGGCATCCCTTTTCCCCAAGTATAATAGCCCAGTTTGTCGTTTTCATAAATTGTACCATACATTTTCCGGAACAGTTTGCGCACGCATTTGGACTGCGTCACGACAATCTGTGAATTGTAATACATTGAGTAGAGGTGTTTTACGATTCTTAAAATAGTGATAATTATGTATCCATACAAAAAATTCTCCTGGGAATGATTGATACTTATTTTGAATTATAAATAATTTACCCCCGTTTCTTCAATTTTTTTACGAATCATGGATATTCAAATACAATGTTCATGGAATGTATGAGGAACGCACTTGGAAAATGTTTCAGAATCTTTTAAGTGCTGTTTCTAGAATTATATTTATAAAGAAAATGTCGAAATCAGTAAAAAAAATCTGGATCGGCCCATGGCTGTATTCTCTTTATTTTAAGATTTCACCCAAATAATTCCTCTAAACGTTTCCATTATTTGTAGTTGTATTATTGAAATTGCAGAACGTTATCGCCAAACAGAACTTGTTTGGTTTACAATTAAAACAGTACCCTAGAGGGAAAATGTTGGATAACAGAGATCTCTATTGCCTCTTTTATCACATTTTTTAGGCATTTGTTAAATTTTGCGTAAACTTCAATGATTGTCCTACTAATGTATAAAGTGTAGGCGAAAGTTCCTCAGTTGAAATGTGAGACAAAGTCCTAATGAGGAAGAACTATTCATATTTGCAATGCCTGTGTTACGAATTCATTGAATTAAGAATGTTGGTTGTAGCAAAATTTGCCTGCCATTTACTTGTTTCCTAAATTGGCGTTGAATTAATATATCAAAAGAAGTGTAGCTATGGATACTGAGTTATACCCAATATTTTCGAAGAAGTTTTGGTAGATTACACAAACGTGAGTAATGAATTAATTATGACATTCGTTTCGGGAAAATTACGAAAATTTTGGCCCTCGCTATTATGTATCTCTAGCACATTAAACACATTGGTACATTAAATTTGCGACCAATATTGCAGTGAGGCCACCGACAGAAACTTTTCGCGAAGGTTTTTACATGAAAAATTTTTTTTTGTGATATGGAGTGAGCCTTCTCCAGTTTACTAAAAATGTGTCTTTACTGCAGTGGTTATTGCAACGAATTTACGAATATTTGAATGTTCATCTTTGAGAGTAAACTCGCTGAAGTGAGAGGATGAGAGATTTTGCGAAAAAAGGACAAATGAATTTTACCTTAAACAAACAAAGATGGGCCTATGGAGTGATAACCTAAGGGAAATACAGAGATATAGAATAGGGAGAAAGGAAGTGCTATGTATAAAACATTAATTGAAATACATATCGTTATCTCGTAATCAGATATTCGGAAATTTGCTGTCCTTGAATGGGCGCAATCATTGCGTGCATCGTTCCACATGCGTCTTAGGAGTTATAGTCAAAGCTTCACCGATTTTGTAAAGAAGTAAATTAATTTCATTAAGACCAGTAGAGAGGATTCCAGTTGGCAATCCCATCCATCCGTTTCGACTTGAGAGAAAGCATGGAAGAAATCTGGATGTTTCCCAAGTTTATCACGTTGTCATTCCCTTCATGCAACATCGGCTCTGCGGGCTGAGCCTGAAACAGAATGTTATGTAGGTGGCTTTGAAAAGCGATGTCGGTTCTTGTTGAGGAAACATGCCTCCTGATTTACATGAACTTGTATTCTGTTCGGCTATTGTCTTGCAAACTCTAGCCTTTCTGTGAGAAAAGCACCTCCGTTTTCTGGTGGGAATAGGCTACTGATGTGGAATATATTCATGATTACTGTATTCCCATGGTTTCGTTGTACTCCATGTGTTTTACCGCCTCCTCCCAGGAGAAAGACTGCTCCAGTTATCGTCGGTCAATGATAACTTCAAGGACTCTAACCGTTAAGAATGTGACATTTAAGAGCAGTGGTGAAAATTAAATTTATTATTCTCGGGAGGGAATGACTGCCGGACAAAGCTGTAATTGCCGTAATGGAATGGTGTGATAGAATTTTTTTTGCTAGCTTCACGTTTATGTCCTAGGTTTACGGCCACCTTGGTTTGCTAGACAGTTTTTAAAGATCGTGTCATAAATTTGAAATTTTCTCTCAGCGGATGTCGTTACGGTGTATTTCGTTCCATTTCATGGCAATATACTCCGTGGAAGTGGTAGAGAATGGAATGCTTCATTGCACTTTCTAATTTTTACGAGCGTTTTGATATCAATTGTAATTTAAAAATTCTGGTAACTTATCTTTTTTTCTCGGAAAAAAATACATTTATGCTGAAGCGGTGCGATAATACATGGCCATCTGTCTTTTTACGTTCGTATATTCCAGTCACTCCTATGACTTGACCTCCTGTGCAATGTCAGGCTGCCGAAGGAAATCAATATATTTCGATAATGGGAATAAAGTTGTAGAAGCTACCGTTTATGAATATCTAATTAAAGTTATCTTTCGCAGAATACAGCGGTAATCAATCCAATTATTAAATATGCAATAATTAAATCTCTAACTAATCATTCTTCTGTTCTTATGCAAAAGTGACTTCGTATGGGTTCGTCTTCCATAGTAGAGACCAATAAGAATCAGAACAATGAGATTTTTACTACCAATAAGAATCAAGTGAACCATATCTCTGTGATAATTGAATTGTGATTATTTTAAAAGTTATATTTATGCCTCACGGATTTAAAAATAATGCGTTTCTTTGGTTTCCCTGAGATTTTTGATACCAGCAAATGATACGAAATGCTACTTTTTGTGGCTATATCCAGGTAGGTCATCATCGATTGTGTGCAGGGACGCCAGATCGGTAGCCAAAAGCTTCATCCATTTACTATCTAGCGGTTTGAAAAGCCAAACATTTAATACAGTGGTTGAATGTTCAAATGGTGAACACTTCTACGCATTACTTAAGATTTTCTGCTATTAACGGGCTTGAAATGATCTTACAATCCAACATTAACGGACATCTTTTGCTTCAGTTGTTTGTCTTGTGAGATATATTGAGATGAAATTGTTTTCTCACCAGAAGCAACTAGATACTATGATACACATACTTGATTTCATGTTCGGGAAACATTATTTCGTTTGCTGCTTGATAGACCACGTATCACGTCACGTCTAAAAGGCTTCTTCTAGTCGAGTTATTTTTCGTTGCCTTTTAACAGCTATAAATAGTGGTATCTAATTGCTCAAAATATTATGAGTGACTATCATTGAGCTAGTTTTTCTCCGAGCTTTCTCTTTGTTTGCATGAAATGAATCGAATGAGTAAAATGAATTTGGAAATTTACTACTGTCTCTGACTATAAATACAATGCATACCGACCATGGTTTCATCCTCTATCATATCCTCGATCATGTTTCATTCTCTAGATCTATATTTTGAATTATATTCATTGCTGAAGCCTTGGTCGTTAAGTATTAATATAATTTAAAAAATTTCCCGCTATTTATTTATGCTATAAATATTATGCATTTCTACGGTAGTAAGTAGGTGAAACTTTGGCCACCAACATCAAATGCGATGGATTTTCCCGAAAATAAAGTAAAATATTTGAAAATACTTCTAGGAAACCGAAATAATACCTCATACTTTATAGCTTGGTAATACTGTGATTTGGGTGGCGTTCAATCACGTCTTAACTAATTTAAGTCTATTCTTTTCTGAATTATGACCTCTGTGTTTTACGAGTGATTCTTTCACTTTTTCAAAGATCCTAAAATACTTAATTTATGCTCGTTTGTAAAGTTTTTTCACGTCCGTTTTACCCTTTTTAGTTAAACCTTACCGACCACTACTCGGGTTGGGTTGATCCCCAACATGTTTTCATTTCATACTTTATTGTACTTTCCATCATTCTAATTGTATGCACTATAGACATTAATCTGTTAAGATACTTCAGTGATGAGGAGTAATTTGAGTCAGTGTTACATTACTCGCTATTTTCTACCCATGTCTTCTGACAGCATATCATTAGTATTCTGACCGAGAAGTTCAGGTTATAAATAGAATGTTAGGGACCATAATTTAAATAATCGTCTCATCATGCTTGAATCTTTTCAGTGCGAGGACGGGAGACTTACCGGGAGAAAATCGGTTGAAAGGTGGTGAGTCGTTGATGCTCTACGAGGAAACTAATTTAAGTGTAGTTCTACCGTGAAGTGTGAATTATGAAGCTAAGAGGAGGGAAAGACGCGGAGTGGAAAATGTGAGTTCATTTCCTATTGTAAAGAACATACCTCCTGTTACTAGAAGAATTACAATGCTTCACACCATGAAAGAGACAAGTAATGAGTCCTAATTTGAAGAAAGGCATGTACATTTGAATAATGGGGTGGTGAAAGTTTTAATGTGGAATACAAGTGAAACGGGAAAAGGTAAACTGACGAGATACTATGTGGAAATACATCTCTAATAAGCCTTCTAGAGGTTTCCAATTTATTTATTCGTTTTTATCGTTTACTATTCTCTCTTTTCCTTCTGTCATAACGAAGGTTTGTGACAAAACCCGGTGAAATATACTAATGGTAATCCTTGAAGTCCTCAAGTGTCAGTATTTTTGGAAAGAATAGAATATTTAGCAGAATCTCATTGCTCAAGTAATTTTCCCTTTGCCAAATCTTCCTAGTAGCCTGTCAAGGTCATTCGATATCGATTGTATTCTTCCTTCAATATAGTACTTCGTAACCATTTCCACCACATGTTTGCCATTAATGTGCTAATTGAAAATCTACTGCCATAACACACCCAAGGAAATTTGCGAATATGCGGCACAATTTGTCATTTCGAATACATATGCACTACAAAATCAACAAATATTTCGAACAATCTATACTATGCTTATGGAGAATACAGAAAAATAAGGACATTAATGGCGGATTTATTTACTTTGCGGAGACTTATATCAAAGGAAGAACACAATAGATATTGAACGACCTTGGTAGCCGTTATCAAACGTTCCATCAGACAGATGGAGAATAACGTACGATGGAGTACTTGCTCTATCGTCAACAATGTTTTAATGCTGAGTTATAATACCAAGCGGTTAAAAACCCTGTACAGTCGAGACATGTTGAGTCCAGTCGGGCACAAGGAAGCCAATTGGCTTGGTACCTGTCTTCTCCCCGCACAAAATTTTAATGTCTTGAAAGGCGTATACTTAATCCATGGCAATGCCTATACTACCGTTTACTATCGTGCTATTTATTTTATTCTTTGAAGGAGTCCGGAAGTATTTCCGTTGCAGCTCATCCTGAGACATATTCGTGTTAGACTTGATAATTTTACTTCTTTCCTACCTTTCCCTACACGTTGGATATTTGGGAGAGTGCCGCTGACCACGTGACTGACCTCCAAGACGTCTCAAATAACTTTTTTGCTTAAGATCTATAAAAGCCATTTTTGATAGCTGATACTCCCGCAGAGAACTTGCCGATAGAAATTTCACTGGCGCTGCTCATAGGTGACAGCATTTCCAAACCGCAATCGTGAGGCAGTGTGGGGAAGTTCCTTTTCATTTTCGTTTATGCGGTTGGCCACGGTGGTCTTGCACGCAAAGTCGGATGATGGAAGTTCTAGTGGTTGCGGCGAGTACGACTCCGCCCTTGGGGTATCTACTCCTTTGATTTTACTGTTCATTGGAGAGTTTTCCGTTCAAATGGGTTCGAAATTTCGCAGATTTTCACGGGTAAATGTGATTTATTCTTGATTATATTCAACTAAATACATTTTTAGGCAAGCCGCCGCCGCTGGGGCATACGTTAAGAGTGGAATGGTAAGTTACAGAGTACGTAAAACGGATAGAATATGGATAAATGTTTCTCGGGTATTCCACCGGTAAAGCAGGTCCACGAATCCTGACGTTTCGGAGAGCGAGGTACTCTCCATCTTCAGGGGTTCTGAAGATGGAGAACAAGTCGTTCTCCGAAACGTCGGGACTCATAGACCTACTAACCCGGAGGAATACCCGAGAAACATTTATCCAGCAGATACGTCGGGAAAACCTAAGATCTTTAATCAGATAGAATATGGCAAGAGAAACTGTAATAAAAAATTTCTAAAAATTCGCGTAGAAAAATTTTTCGTCTATTTTTCTTACTTATTTAACAAGTTTTGGTCTCATGCTCAGCAAAGAGAAAAATTAATTCTTGAAATAATCGGTTTGATGACTTCTGTATCTGTATCCACCTCCTAACCTCCTGCTGCAGAGTGAAGCTATCTCGTCTATGGTAAGGCAATGTAGGAAGAATAGTAGATCCATTTAAGATGAGAGAGAGAAAGGTTGAAAGTATCTCGGGCTTGGCTATTAAAGTCTGGAAGGGAAAGAGGTTATCTTGAGTGGGAAGAAGGATAGATACTGCTCAGAAAAGTCTACATTTCGACCAATGGACTATTTAAACCATATCCCTGGCTTTTTTCATGGCAGCGGTTGATACTTTTAAAACGGATAGTAGCGCAGCTCGCATTCACTTCCCGTTTCCACGGCATTCCTGGATGGCACTCAAGTTCAAGTCGCGGAGCGGAGGCGGCCCTCGGTGGTAGCGGCGTACGTGAGTACGTGGATGTGGGTGGATGGGTCGGGTGTGAGGAGGAGCAATAAATAGCTCCTCCTCTGGAGAGCGTTGCACTGGGTGGGTGGGAAGCGCTGAAGAGGGCGGGAGGAGATAGGGAGAGGGAAGTGTTGAGACGCGCCAGCGGCCGAGAGAGATCGACGCGAAAGTGCTTTGAACTTGGCAGTGCGAAGGGGCGGAGGTCAGGTGCGTGGTCGATCGAGGGGCGCGCTGAGAGAATGATTCACTCTGGATCCTCCCTTTCTCCTCTTTGTCCCTCTATTCACCTGTCTATCACACAGAGTTGTTCGCTTGCGCGCCTTGAGTCAGTCTCTAAATTAAGCAGCGAAATGGTGAGACGATAGTGTTGGGACGCGGTTTTGTTCAAGTCCATCGATTCTCGATGACTCTCGCGGCCCTCATTTATTCAAGGATTTTTGTTTTCTGAAAAATTGATGGACATTAAATAGGTAAGAGAAAGACAGGCTCCAGGCAGCCAAAATGTGGTCCTGGAGGAGATTGACTAAAAAAAATTGGGTTATGAGGAAAACATATGAGTAAGTCAGGGAAGAAAGGAGAGGACGACCTATATTATCCTTACTTCACACTTTGATGTCAACGATGAACTGCACGTCGTAAGGAGAAATGAAAAATAAACAGATTTGAAAGAGACAATTGACTACAAAGACAGCGACGAGGCCTGGCCTTTTGAGAGACGACGACAAAGAATTTTGTCGTATAAATTGGGATTGTAACTATTGTTAGTAGCTATGGACTTGATTGTCATAGGTGCAGTTTGAAAGTTAGTGAGAGTAAGTTTCACAGATTTCCCCTTCACACTCAGAAAGACCCTCGAAATTCAAATGGTGCTATATTCCATTCCCAGGAAAAGTTTTTTACAGGATTTCAAACCGCCTTCCAAATTCCTTTAAGGCAGCATTCCACACTCCCCTAACCCTTTTGAAATTTTCAGTATCACAGCAATCAATAAATAAATTTAATGCAAACAAATTGTACCTGACGATGCAGCAAAGCTGTGGAACGCGTCGTACTAATTACATAACTGTGGAAAAGTACTAATAATCTTTTTAATATGGATTCTAATGTTAGTGACGCCTGAAGTTGTACATTTTTGTCAACTTGTAACCAAAAGGTACCCGTTGTCATTCTCTGTTCTCTTTCTTTTTCCACTTTGCGGTGTATCTGTGTGCTTTTTAACATTGTTTTACGGAAGAGGGAGGAAA
Organism: Ceriagrion tenellum; assembly: GCA_963169105.1. Taxonomy (NCBI): domain Eukaryota; kingdom Metazoa; phylum Arthropoda; class Insecta; order Odonata; family Coenagrionidae; genus Ceriagrion; species Ceriagrion tenellum. The sequence goes on from OY720634.1 coordinate 57,827,348, forward strand.
TGAGTGTGCGTAAAGATGGAGAAATTAATTGTACTAAAAAAACGATTAATTAAGAAACTTAACTTTGAAAAATTAGTAAATGGCAATAGAAGTTAATGTAAGGAGTAAGTTTTTTGCCGTATCACGTGCGTCACAAATTTTAAAAACCCTCAAATGAACCGGATTGTAGATAGTACCTGCTGCGGGAGCAATTCAAGAAAGAACTTAATCCGGGTATTCGGTTCTGAGTGAAATGACGTATTTCATCAAGGACTCGCTCAGAAGGCGGAAAACTTCATATGCGCAACTGGAATTATTCCTCAGGATTTTTAAATTCGTTTCTCTGTTTGCTGCCGACGTCATGAAGAGAATGATAATGCAGAATTTCGATTCCAGGTTAAGGTTACAGACAATCATTTAGCGAATAAAACTGGTTCTCGAGCAGAATATAACATTATTTTGCGTCAAGTCTTAAAAAAGGAGATAAATCAGTAATCACAGTGGTCATTACTCCATCCGCTGTAAAACTAGCTTCCCTATAGGGTCAAGGTATATGATTGTCGTCTGAAAGCATACTCTCTGTGAGATGACTACATCTTTTCACGTAATTATCCGTCAACAACAAATCTCTCTCCGGAAGTCTTAGTGTAAAGTTGAAGAGTCTTGATAAGATATCTGTTTATCCTCCGCCTTATTGTATGTCAACCACACCCACTCTCTTTCATATTTTATGCGTCAAAAATGTCTCATTTATAAACGGGGGAAAATTTTTCATCTCCGCAGAGTTATGAGACCTCGGCTAGGTTGGGGCTCAATTAAATAACTGTGGCGGCAAGGAGTATGTTCGGATTGTCTCTGAAATTATTAATCCAATTGCCCTTTGATCAAGCGGCGTCCGACGTCCGTCGAGTAGTGCTTACAACGCCTCTCCGATACGCATAAATCCAGATACCACCTTCTTCATAACTGCTCATGAGAGTTGTTTTTCTTCAATGAACTCGATTGTAATGGATTCCGTCGTCTAGTCGTCCTTTCCAGCCAGCTCCCTTGAGCGCACAAGAGGCAGATTAATGTCTATCTCATGTTTACGATGGTCAAAACATAACATATATCCTCTCGTTTACGTCGAGTATGTTTGGAACATTTTATGGCTTCCTATATAGGAGCTTAGTATCATGAAGAGTCAAAATATTTCCTCAACAATATCATTATCTTGTTTTTCATGTTATTATGCTACTCATTTCAGTTGGAAGCACGTTCTTAACTTTATTGACTGCGATGAGAAGTTAGCGCTAAACTGCGAAGGGTTTTAAGATTAGAGTATGAATTTCTTCAAGTAATGTATTTTTCTAAGGTTTAACTGAAGAAATTGTAAGTAGTTTTTATTGGAAGGCTATTACATCAGAATATAATTCCAGCGCTTTATTAAAAGAAGTAAAAGCTTCTTTTTTCAATCGAATTGTCTCCAGCGTCCCATACTGTGTGAGGAACTATTGTTTTTTTCTTTACGAATATTGAATTTCATATCACAGCTGATAGTCACCGAAAATATTCATTTTTCCATGCGTCCATGGCTATAAGTTTTGGTGCAATTTAATCATTGTGGGTGCAGTATACCTTTCTTCACTGTGTACCTTGACATGTGCGTGTGTCATTGGGCATTGTGTAATCAGCCACGGAAAAGGAAGAAAAAAGGCACAAGGAAGGGGAAGGGATAGAAATAAATTCATATTTTGGCTGATTATTTTTTTCTCTCCATTTTAGCTTGCGTCCTGAATGAGGAGTTGTAGGATGCATTTCATTTATCTGTTGGTGCGTTTGTTTATCTTTCTGTCTGGTTTTTTTATCTGTAATACAGATTCTTTGTGATGGTAAAATATAATCCCCCGTGCAACCTGAAAATTGTACGATCTAATTTTTCCCGTTACCATAGCTTTACGTTCAACTTTGATTTTCTAGCACCTCCAGCCCAGTTTCTCCAAATTTACAGTGTTGTATGTGTGCATGGACGTACCTTGATCTTGTTTCATTAGGATGTGGGATTTTATATTTGTTTAAGTTTTACCAAAAGTATATTATTCATTTTCCTATCTTTTAAGGCACAGGCCATTTGATAGGGCAGAGTAACAAGTACTCTTTCTTCCATGGCTATCTAATCCCAAGCTGGGATTTGACCTCACTCATAAGTGACCTCCATCTTTCTCTGTCAGTTGCCTCATTCACTATTCCCCACAGTCGGCCTCCTGATTTGACTTTATACCACTATCTTTGTCACGGTCTTCCAGGTGATCTTCTTCCTTATAGTCTTCCAAACCACTTCCTTTGATAGTTCACCCTGCTCACTACGCATCACGAGTCCTGTCCATACCATTCTTTTTGCGCATGCCACTATGACATGGTCTTGGTAAAGATCTCTCATTTCTTTGTTGTGCTTGATTCTTCAAATCCCGTTTTGATATGTATGGTGAAAGACTTTTCTTAGGATTTGTTTGTAAATACGATTAGTTTTATCTCTATCATCTCAGGCTTAACTTTATGGAAGTTCATTTCGTAAATGAAAATGACAACTTTGTAAAATTCCACCAATTTATTTTCAGGTACGACTAGTTTCGTCGCAGCGGCGACCTGAAGATGTCGCCGCTGCGACGAAACTAGTCGTACCTGAAAATAAATTGGTGGAATTTTACAAAGTTGTCATTTTCATTCACGATTAGTTTTATTTTTTCCTTCTTATTCATTAGCCATGTTTCTGTACTGTTAAAAAACATTGAGCGAATTAGTCAGTGATATTATTATTGTCCTCAATATTATCTTTGAACTTAGTATCTTCTTGGAAGCATGTAACCATTAATAGCGAGATTAATTCTGGCTGTTATTTAAGGTTCCTTCAGTTCCAAGTGTTGTAAAAAATCTATGAAGAGTCCATTAAATTCTTTATTATATTCCGAGTATTTCGAGATTGGTATCTTTTAAATAAAAAGATGATCTGTTTTGGAACGACCTTTAAAAAATCCAGCTTGGTGTTCTACATATCTATATACTGGTACAAGTGTATCGTCTAACCGACCTTGAATTATTTTCGAAAGGCCTTAATGGCAATTGCAAAGCGAAGGTATACCTCTATAGCTCTCACATTGCTCTTTACCGCCTTTCTTGTAGATGGGTTATATAATCGCTTTCTGCCACTTCTTTGGTATTTCGTCTTCTCTCCATATTCTTGAAATCTGCAAATGGAGGTCCCTTTTCTCACCAACTCTTTTTCCTCCTTTATTCAGCAGTTCTGACGGAATTCCGTCATCCTCCGGTAATTTGTTGCTCTGTAAAGTTCTTATTTCATTTTCTACATCTTCTTTTTGAGGCCCCTCATGAGGCTTTACATTCTCACATTGGTCACGATCAACATTTTGTGAAAATTAATTGGTAATGGATGTATTCTTTCCTCCTGTTGATTATTTACTTCTTTTGAGTCAGAATCTAGCTCTCTTTATTCTTGATTCTATACGTTTTTGGTGTGTATTCTTTACTAAAATACTTTGTATACTGATACAAGGCTTCAGCATTATTTGCTCTTCCATCACTTTCAGCTTTTTCATGTAGTCCGATTATATACTTTCTTTTTTTCTTCTATACAGCCTAGTGGTTGATTTATTCGGCTTATTATATTCTGCCCTGCCTTTGTTGGATTAAATGTTAAGTCACCTCTTTTTCATGTTTCTCCTGTTCTGTTGATCGTTCTCGCAGTCTTCGTCAAACAAGGAGATTTTTAACGCTCACTTCCATTGGTGTCTCTCATATGGTTTCTTTAAGGTGTTCCAATTTTCATTCAGTTCATTGCTTTCTTTTTTCTCTTTTATTTCTTTGTCCCCATTTTCTGCCCTGATGCTTATCCATTTAAATTGGTTTTACAGCTTTTTTTTGGAATTGTTTGCTCGTCCATTATCTTTTCTAATTCTACCTTTTCTCTCTTATTTTCCTATTTTCCATTTTTCAATTATATCCTCTCTATCAATTTCACCAGCATAAAATGGTAATATTTTCAATATTCAGTTTCTTTTGTACTTCTATCATAAGTGATGCTGCTTTTTTTCTGCTGTCCACAACAGCGTGATCGATTTGATTTCTGATTCTGACGTTTTGGGCTATCCATGTTTCTTTGTATACGGCCTTCCTTGGGAAATAAGTGATTGTCATATTAATTTTATTTGCAGCATCAAAGTTGCTGAGTTTTTCTCTGTAATAAAATGCAGGTTTCCTAGTAAGACCTGCAAATATTCTATTACATCAAAAGAAGTTGTTTTAACTTGCTCTTTTTCAAGATATGAGCAAAAATACTAGAAAAATTGAGTATGTTACTCGCATAATCTTGCCCTGTGTCTGAAGGAGCCGTTTAAAATATTGTGTCTTTAGGATATCAGCAATAATAAGCCTAAATCTTCGTAGTTTACTCGCTTAAGCCGTCCATGGTAACACACATTCTTCGCCTTGTTCTCCACTCGTTTGTTTCTGCCGACATCCTATTGGGCACGCACGTGCCTTCCTTTCATTTTCCTCTTTCCCTTGCATTTCCTTCCTTTCCGGCCGTGCCGTCGCCCAGCACGGACGCCGAAGGGAATAGAGCGGTGACGGTTACGCTTCTAGCCTTTCACCTGCAGTCTCGTGATTGGCACTTAATTAGCAAAAGTCCGCGATATCGGGTTCCACAGCTGCGGTGACCTCGCAGTTTTCAACAGAGAGTGGAATTACGGAGTTACCAGTCTCTCCCTGTCGAACGTTACAATGCTCTCTTCGCGATTATCCCTTGCTCGGAAAGATCAGTTCATTCTGTTTTTTAAATCGTGTAATGCTTAAGGCTTTTCCCCTGAAGGTAATATTGACTGGGATTTCATCCAACCCAATAATTATCACTCGTAATGGTGATGAAAAAGTTTAATGCCTTTTAAATTTGGGACTTACAGCTAGTGGGATCCGATTCATTGTTAATTTCAAGTGTTATTTATATCAAATGTTTCTGGATACCCTCACGCATACATATATGCAATGAAGAATTTGTAGCATTTTTGGATCAAGCATTTCAATATGGGAGGAGTCGAACTAGCAGTGAGTCTAGGTTTTTCGTAATTGTTAGACTGAATTGACTAAAAACGTAACTTGAGGAGGTGAAAGAATACTATTACCTGGAGAGCCGAGTTTCCAGCGATAGACAGAACAAGAAAGAAATAGTGAGTAGAATAGGCTAGGCGAAGATGGTATTCTATCAAAAGAAGAATCTACTTATAGCTGGAAACAAGCGAGGAAGTAAGGAAACAATTTATCAGAACTTGCATATGGAGTAAGTATGTTTCTTTATGGCAGTGAGACATGGACGATGACTGTTACAGAGGAGAAAAAGGTGGAAGCATTCGAAATGTGGTTCTACAGAATATTGATGAAAATTAAATGATAGACCGAGTGAGTAGTGAGGAAGCCCTCGGAAGAGTGGAAGAAAAGAGAGACTTCCTTGGGAAATAAGTGACTATCTATTATATTCTAAAAACCCTTAGAAGGAGACGGAACAACTTAATCGGCCAAATTATGAGACATGATGGCCTGATGAAGTCAATCGTCGAGGGACAGGTCAACGGGAAGAATCACAGAGGAAGGCCTTGTTTGAGATGCATAGAACATGTGTTTAAAAAGAAGAAATACGTAAATATGAAGGATAAGCTGATAGGAGGAGGATAGGAGGGCTGCGTCAAACTAATCTCATGATTGTTGACTAATTATGATGATTGACTGAATTGATACTATGGATGTTTGGAGCAGGTAGTAATTTCTTCTTATTTACTCTTTCTGTTAATATTGCATATTTATAGGTTTTAGTTGTAAAATGTGTAGAGTTTAAGCGTTAATAGCATCTAAATTCAGGAAAATCTGTCATAAAAATGAACCCCTCTGAAGACATGTTGCCTCATTTTATTCGCTGGCAATGCATATTTTTTAGGAGGATGGTTAGTATTTAAGACACCAATTCTGGGACTGCCGATATGATATTCCTCAATGTAGCTCCAAATGCGTAGAAATGATAAACCCATACTTTCTACTCTTTCTACCCATACATCCACATCTGATTATTACCCTGTAAGCAACCACAAGGGTGTTTGGCAGCGGGTGACTTATCACCAAAATGAGTACAGTGAAGAAATTTACTTTCACCCACAAGCACCACACTATGGGTATGGTATAAATTATACAGAAACTAATAAAATAATCTAAAATGTAGCTTTGTGAACGTGATACAAGAGTCATGCAGGGAACGAGCAAAATATGGTGTTAGTACCACTCAGCAGATTTAGAAACATGCATGAGGGAACATATAAATAAATCAGCTACACTACCTGTCAACTAACCTGCTTCATTGTCTAAACACAGCCATTATGGTCTCTTATCGATCGCGGGAAAAAGAGATATTTTAAACTTCTCTGTCTCAAAATCTATTTCCCTTATTTTATTCTCAGCATCTGGTCGACCGTAGTATGTTTGAATTCGTAAGACATTGATAACTTCGTGTGAAAACATATCGGTTTTGAATTTACTTAAAATATTGAGTCTAATTTTCAATCGACGGTCTGAAAGCAATCTGACCCATAGCCCTGAGAAGACCAATTATGTACCTTTAAGCGGCCTTAGGTCATTCGTTTGACCAATAATTTTCCGCCAAAACTCCCCACCTGCTAATTTTTCTGTCTCCTGTCGCCAGCTCGTGAATGGATGACGAATCAGCCGTAATGAAGCCTTACGTCGAAATTAACTGGGTATTTGACCCGAGCTTTGGACAGCGTACCTCCGATTATCTCCGGTAAGCTCCACCTCCCTTTGTGCGCTCGTCTTATTGTTTGCAATTGTTTGTTATTAATTGTTTTCTCACGTTCAAAGGGCACCTAGAACGGTATTTTTCAGGCGGCGCCTACATTGTTAACGCCATGATTCCTCGCGTTTCCCATGAATGGTTCATTATCCACGCTAGTTCTCCACACCTCCGCGGTAATATTATATGCCGCCCTCGTAAAACTTCCCCCCTCGCCGTCTTAGTCACGTATCCCTTCCCTTTTCGTCACCTCCCCCCTCCCCCACGTCTCTCATTATTCTCCCTGACCTCACCCTTCCTCACATTCACACACACATGCAGTCGCGAGAATCTCCCGCTCGCCCCTGATCTATTCGGCCTTGCTTTCACTGCTTCCGCCTTCCCCGCGGGGCAGCTCAAAGACTATTCTCCCTGCGTCCAAAGTCAGTGCGAGCCCACAGTTAGAGTACGGTTATTATTAGCCCATCTTAGAGTATTGAGTCGGCGAGTGGTGGTCATTTCTCAGCTCTCTCGACCTACTGCTAATGTAAGTTATTCGTACTGGAGTATTCCTGATATTCAACGCTAATGTAAGACAAGGGATCGGGTCAGTGTGGTGGCTAGAGAACTGGTATCCCATGACGAGTCTGAGTTCCGATCACTGCGGAGTCGGGGATTTTTAAAATTACGATCCATATTTTGGAGCTACACGATGATTCCAGCAACAAATAGCATTTAGGTAATAAGCAATTATTTCCCAAAGAAATCTATACATAAAGAAACATGGATAACCCCAAGCGTCAGAATCAGAAATCAAATCGATCACGTTCTTGTGGACAACAGAAACTAAAGCATAGTCACTTAGTTAGAAGTGCATGAGAAGTTGAATGTGGATAAGATCACCATCTAATGCTGGTGAAATTGATTCAGATGATATCACTGGAAAAGATAAAGGATAAAAATAAGACAGAAATGATACCATTAGAAAGGAGAAAAGACGAGCAAACAACACTAGAATTACTAAATAAGGTGGAAAACCAATTTTGATAGCTAAGCATCAGGGCGGAGAAGTTAAAAGAAAAAGAAAGAAAGCAATGAATTGAATGAAAATTGGAACACCTTAAAGAAACCCTATCAATTAGGGCCTTTCGAAAATTATTCAAGGTCGAGTAGAACGATACACTCGTACCATAATAGAGGAACTCCAAGCTGATCTTATTGATGACCGTTCCAACACATCATATTTTAATTTAGTAAGTAAGAAATCAGCACTTACTAGAAATAAAATTAATTAATTAATGGAATCTTCTTAGATTATTTCTAACCACTTGGAATTGAAGGAACCTGAAATAACCAACACATTAAAGCTAGCAAGTAATGGTTTGTATGCGTGCAATAAAATACTAATTTCAATGATAATATCTTTGAAGACAAAAATAATTCCACTCAATAATTCGTCCAATGGTTTTTCACGGAGCAGAAACATGGTTAATGAACAAGATTAAAATAAAGAACACTAATCGAGTGTTTAAAACAAATTCTAAGAAAAGTCTTTCACCCCACAAATCCAAACGGGATTATAAAAATCAAGCACAACTAGAAAATAAGAGATATTTACAAAGACCTACCATATTGGCATGAACAAGAAGTAAGCAGGCTAAAATATTTTAGGAAATGATTTGTAAAACCAGAAGGAAGGAGAATTCCTGGAAGACTGGGACAAATAGGGTGGGATAAGGTCATATCAGACATCAACCGGCAGGGGGAACAGAGGATGAGGCAGCAGACAGAGAAAGAAGGAGGTAACTTGTTGGTGAGGCGAAAATAAATAATAAAGTAAGTAAAATCTTAGCTGGGGTATTGATGGCCATGGGAGTAAGAGTACTAGTTATTCTGGCCTATGACATGGCCCGTGCAGTATAAGATACTTATCCTTACTCCCATGGCCATCTATACCCCAGCTGGGTTTTGACCTCGCCCACAAGTGACCTCCATCTCTCTCTGTCTGCTGCTTCCTCCACTGTTCCCCCAGCCGATTGGCATCTGACGTTACTCCATCCCACCATCTTGATCTTAACGATTGAAATGTTTTCAGTGGATGTTACATTTTGTCTTCAGTTTCACCTTTAGTGGACTTACTTTACTTAAATTAACTCAATCTTCGTTAAATTTAGCCACCTGAAATTGCTGTTTTTTACAACCCGGGCGATCATGTGCTCTGTGACGTACGTCCAAAGATATAGCTTTAATAAGAAGAGAATGGAAGAAGGTTAAAGTTTTATGATGCTAGGTCTTATTTAAAAAGGTTTCCCCATAGGAGCGAATCAAAATGTACGAAAAACTTTCTGCTTTCAGTGATGACAAAGAACGGAAAAACATTTAATAAGCCCTCAGACGTCCCTTGGCAGAAATTATTTACTCCAAATATGGTTAGAAAGTAAAATATTGAGTTAATTCCGCACATTTCTTAAAAAAAAACGCACAACCTTGAACTACTTGAAAATGGTGCATATAGGTCGGAACCATAGTTGGTTTTTTTGTTGATAGATGTGAGGAATTAGCTAAGTATTTTGCTTCTTAACCTTGTTTGTAACAAAAAACCTGGCGAATAAATCACAGTAAAAAAGCAAAAGTTTATCGGCACCCAATAAATTATAATAAATACAAGAACGGAAAATATGTCACGATTAAGTATTTTACCTGTATATTTTATTATTACCTATATACCATGTATATTTTTATTCCTCCCCTACCCTCTCTCAAGTGAATACTAAAAGGGGAAGGAAAGGAAGCTTAGAAGTAAAATACTTAGTTAATTCCACACATTTATTAACATAAAAAACCCACCTCCTTAAACACCTTGAAAATGGTGCATATGCGCCGAAACCGTAGTCGGTTTTTGTTAATAAATTAGTGGAAATAAATAAGTACATATATATATATATAAGTATATAAAATACAATAAAAATTTTACGTCTTAACCATGTTTGGAACAAAAAAATACCTGGAAAACAAATCGCAGTAAAAAACAAAAGTTTGCCGGCACCCGATATATAACAATAAATGCAAGACTAAAATGTGATACGATTAAGTATAACTCTGTAAACAAGTTAAAGTTACACGCTTTACTTTGTGGAAAAGCGACACATGAAATGAGAACTCACTTTGTACCTTCCGCACTTTTATTTTCACCGACCACTGTTTAGACAAAATCTGCCATTATCAAGGTGATGTCTTTGATAATATCTGTCCTTATCAAGATGATATCCTTGATAATGACAGATATTATCGAAACCATTGCTTGGAAAGTTACCAAAAAAAATAAACTGATTTAGGTAAAAGAGTATCTCTGTAAAAAGTAAACAGTTAAAGTAAAAAGTAAACTCTTCTACAAAGAAACGGTTAAGTTAAATAGTTAAGTACATTTTTAGCGATCAATTTTAATCATTAATCCCAACTATGATGCAATGTAATGTATCCATAGTTGGGAAAGTTAACAAAATAATAAACTGATTATAGTTAAATTTAATCTGTAAAAGTTTACTAGTTAAATAAATTGAACTGCTTCAGGCGGCTTTTTTAAATCGTTATCCCAATTATGGTCGAAATCATGGTCGGTGAAAATAAAATAGTGTGGAATAAACAAAGTGAGTTCTCATTTTAATAATGCTATATATTTTTCTTCCACACCCGCTCTCAAGTGACTACTTAATAGGGAAGTAAAGGAAGAAATAAAATGATCGGGGAGTGGATGATGTGTCCGCCCCTTTCCTCAACAATGATAGGAGGGCGTTCACTCCGCGACGTCTTACGTTTCTTGCTGAGACGGAGTAGGAAAGCGTGCTCTCTCCTGCCTCCGCTTACGACTCGTTTCTCATTTGGGCTTTTAATTAGTGTCGCATTGTGTTGAGTCGTGATGGGACCGGGGGAGCTTGGAGCCTGGGCGGCCACAGGCACGGAAAGCGGGAGATGCTATCTAAATTTCTTCCCTCTCTCTCTCGTCAGTGTAATTCCTTCGGCTCGGGCGCAATTGAAAAGAGCTTTTTTGATAGCAGTGCCGCTGCATGTTCCGGTGTTGCCTGCCAGCAATGGAGGTTTCTTTTTTCCCGGGGTTCGATTATTCTCTTGTGAGCGGTTTTAATCGAGGCGCTTAACTTTCCCTGAAATTAACTGTATGAGTGGGCTGGTTTATATTAAAAATAGATCATAAACAGAGGAAATTTTCTGCTGCGTCACATTGAAATTGAGAAAGTTTCTGCTCAATTCCAGTTAGTTTCCCGAGGCACGAATTCTCAATGCCCTAATAAATGGCACATGGCTGTATTTTGACGATTATAATTGGCTTTACTCTTAGACCTTAACTGGTGAGACTCCTTAATTTGACAGTGACCCGTCATCATGAATTCAAGCTATTTAAAATTTCTAACTTATTTATTTTAAGTATGATTGCATGCTTAAAAAGTTTCCCTAGATTTTTATTTTGAACGACTGATTAGATGGGATAGTCGACCTAACAGGATTGTACGATATTGTCTGCAATAGCCCCGCGAAATATCCAAAGTTTTTATTCATGTCTCTTACCATTAAGTACGAGAAAGTTGAGCCAGAAACAATGGAATAATTTTCTACCATGTCGCGGTTTTACTTTTCTAATTTATCACCCCATTAATATTTTTAAGTTGGCTTTTTAAAAACTAAAATCTGATTCAATTTTTTCAATGAGTATCTTTCTAATCCACCCGTTCACGTGCACCATTATTATAAAACTACCAAATATCACAAAATAAGTGATACTTAAGTCACAAATGATTTTTGCCTTTCCATAATACTTTACGTAAATATTATTTGCTTATGTTTCTCTCAACAAATAAAATAAAATATAACTTTTACCAGATTAAAACGCATTTTTTATTGGTTGCCGTGTCTGCTGGCTGACCCTTCTAAGGTAAGAGGGTTAATAAGAGGCCGCGATAATCGAAAGTCATTGATATTGG